>JAVDPK010000089.1:197006-214670 GCA_034780415.1 Cichlasoma orientale
CTCTCTCTCTCTCTCTCTCTCACACACACACACACACACACACACACACACACACACACACACACACACACACGCACACAGACTTGAGGAGTTTGAAAAGTTAGGTATTGAATTTATCTAGAGCTGGATTTTTTTTTCTTCAATAATCCCCCCGGTCTCGATGACTTAGTAAACAAAAATGAACTTCTGCAACCGCAGAAAGATTCGGAACGAGGCAATAACCGCAAATCTCCTCTCCCACGCTCGCCACATCTGGAATTGTTCTTGGTGCACTCGGATGCAGAGGTTTTAGATGGTTCTTTAACGTTTACCTCAACTGTGGTCCGGGGTTGCTGTGTGACACTTTAGATTAAATTCTGCATGGCTGCAATAATGCTGCTGTCAGCTTCACGCAGGGGTAGATATCGTGACAAGTGTGTTTATTATTACTGTATGGATGCGTGTGTGTGTGTGTGTGTGTGTGTACAGACTTTTCAGCTGCTGTCTTTCTCACAGCAAACATGGCTCCCCAACACTCGCTCTCTCTTTGACATGGACACTTAGATATGTTAATTATTTTTCCAGTTTCTTTTATCCCCCACTTATGCCTTTCTTGGATGCTTGACATCTAGAGAAAATCTTTAGCCAGTGGGAATGAGCTGAAAAAGGATTATGACGATAAAGAAAGCACGCATGGAGAGTGATTGGAGAGTGTGCGTTTTTGTGACAGCAGACAGGTTTCCCTGCATCCTAGGGGTGACAGTAGAAACTACTGCTTGTGCACTCTTTCCTCATCTCAGCTCCTTCTCTTCTCCAATTCCGCTCACTTATTAAACCTTAATAGAAGCCAACAGGCCTGCCTGTCAGCCTGACGAACACTGAGCTGCTTGTCTTGAGGCTTCCAGCTCCAATTACAGCGTAACAATGAGAAGAGAGGAGAGAAGAGGGATTTTACAGTATGTATGCTAAAAAAAAAAAAAAAAAAGGAAAGGAAAGGAAAGAAAGGAGGAGAAGAGGGGACATGAGACAAAAGAGGGGGCGAAGATGAGAGGGAGGACATGGCTAATGAAATAAAGTAGAGGGGATTACAGAGGTGACCACAAAAGTGAAATACCATAGAGGAGGCAGTACAGGCGAGAGAACAGGCCTTAATTCCCTGTTGATGAAAGCAGCGCTGATAAGATATTTGTTCGAATATACTTTTAAACCACTTAACTGTCAAAATCAAAAGTTCAAAGAAAATCAGTTTCAAATTTTCTTTGGTATTTCACTCGCTTTGTCTCTAACCCGCAGTCATCTGCTCGTTGGTACAGCGCCGTCCTTCCCTGCCTCCTATCCGCTTGTTAGCCGTTAATCCTTTCTCAATTTCTCTCTCCAACCCACCACTCCTTTGATCACCGGGGGTGGCGGCATGATGGGAGTAATAGCTTGAAAACTTGAAGGAGAAGTAAAGAAACTTTTACTCGCGCACATTCAAACCAAGGTTGCTCCAGTAAAATCTAATTTTATATTCAGGTGACAAAGTTGCCACTGCTTCTTACGATGTGACAGATGTGGTTATGTTAAATTCTTTGCGCCTACCTACGATCGTTCCTACTCGTCTTCCGCTCTCATTTCTCCCTCCCTCCATTCAGCCAGTGAGTAAGGGAAATTATTGAAAAGCCCTGCTAGCCATGCCAGTTGTTAAACATTTCCCTTGATTAGAGCTCTGGCAGAAGACTCTGTATCTGCTCAGTCCATAATCACAGTTTGGCGGTGCTTTCAACAAAGGCCTTGTGAACATGTGTGAATGAGATAAAGACAGGGAGTGAGATGAAGGGAAGGAAAAATTATTTTCAACCCACCATCAGTGATGGTGACTTTGATTAGAGACGTGCAGCCAAAGCATAATCCCTGTTTATTACAACTACTGAGTCTTATTTTTCGGACAGATTTGGCCATCGCTTCTGTAGATTATGATGGTACTGCAATGACAGAAAAAAATGGGAACACAGCAGTGTCATCACAATGACCTCCACAAAAACGAGAGTTCAGCCGATTGGAGAGCTCAGCCACCCTGAAAGATTTAACCTTATTTGAGCTGTTATTTTACAGTGTACCCACTGTTTCCTACAACAACTGTTTCTGCGTAACTGATCTGAATCTGAGGAGCTGGACCGCACCCCACACACTCCCATTCTGGTCATATGTCTATAAATGCCTACTTGTTCCACCTCCCTCCCTCCCTCTCCCTTTTTTTTGGTTGCGAGCCTCTCTCAACGGTATCAGGGGAATCTGCCAGGCCCGGGAGCCTCCGCCAATCCTCAACGACACAGTCTCTGGCCTACCTTCTTGCTTCATTATCAATAAACCTTTGCCATTCGTATTTAGGGTTTACTGCTATCAGTTGTTTGACTGCCATTATGATTTTTTGGTGCTCCCATTCAAATCGCCATAAAGAATTCATTAGAGTTCTCACAAATCAGTGAAATATTTTTCAATTACATACATGTATACATTTCCTAGACTTAAAAATGCTTGTAGAGCTTTCAGTGTATTCTGTGTCAGAATATTGATTTTTTTTCAGTGATCATTTTATACATTTTTGTATCAGTGCGGTTTAACTGGTTGGATGATCTGATTCAATTTAATTGACAATTTGTAGCAATCTTTTGCAATAAAGTCTTCATTGCTAAAAAAGTATTTAATTTTATGTATGACTAATTGCTTTCTTGATCATCCCTTTACAAAAAAAACAACATAAAATGTTGGTCATGGCCCTGAGAAGCCGTGGTGGGCGTCCCTTATTTTCATCTGTGAAAGGTGGCAGCCCTAAGGCTAACCGACAAGTACGTCTGGTACCGACAAGTGACAATGACGACGATTAGTCGTCTAGTCGACCTGTCGTGCACATCCCTAGTGTTTACTTGAGTCTAAACACAGAAAAAAAAACAGAGGAATAAATGAATGCCAGGTCAAAAGCCACCAAATGATAATGAAAAGCCTGCAGGCGCTTCCATTTCACAGCAGTTTCACCAGCTTCACGTTTGGACACTCTGGAGAATACACACTTAGTCTCGCTGCACATGTGAGGACATGGTGGTCTTTAGTCTGCTTGGCAGATACTGGTCATTGACAACAACAAACATATAAATCAATAAGTATAAGTATATTATTGTAATATTGTCAGTAAGTATAATATTGACAAGAATATTTCAACACAAAACAAAAGATCTTCACAACTCAATTTTTATTTATTTATTTCTTTTTTTGGATAAAGCCTTTTTTTAATGTGATTGTTTAGGAGACCGAGTGAATAGTCTAAGCAGCCAGCTTCGCTTCTTCTTTTTCTTTTTGGGTTTTTCCTCGGGCATATTCTCACTCTGGGCCTCAGGAACATCTAGGTTGGTAACACTGGCCTCTAGTTCTTGGTTTTGCAGAGTCTCCTGCAGAGACAGTAAGGTCTGCTGTAGTATGCTCTTCTCTGCTTCTGTTTCCTTCAGTTGGTTTGTTATGGCCATGTTCTCCTGTTTTTGCTTCTCTGTGATCTCCACGAAGGAAGATTTGGAGGCGTCTAGCTCTTGTTTGAAGCTCTGTGTCGACAATTAATTTTTTTCACAAAGGGCCTCACTGGTGCAGAGCTTCGCTTTGAGCTCTGCAATCTCACAGCGGGCTCGCTCTTCTTCTGCTTTGCGTTTAGCAGCCTCCTCTTCCAGCTGTTCCTGTGCTTTGAGGAGCCGCTCCTGGAGCCGGTCAATCTGCTCCTGCTGTGTGTTGCACTGGATCTCTACATCTGTTGTGCTCACAGTGCCTTCAACAGGAGCTTCACTCGGCTCAGGTGTGAAGTTCTCCTCTTTGTAAGACTCGGGTCTGTTCCCACGAGCCTCTTCCAGCTGTGCTTGAAGAGCTTGAATTGTTTCCTCCGCATTCTTTCTGCAGCAGTTTAACTGCAGCTGAGGTCAATCCAGCCGGGTCTTGCACGTGGCAGCTTTGTGGTTTGCAGCTGTCATTTTGCAGTGATTCGTTTTCTGCAAGTTCTGAGACTCCTGCAGTTGGAATCTCAGGATAGCAATCTCCTCTTTCTCGTTACATGGAGGTCTGCCATCATTGGGTCTGAAGGGGAGCTTGGCCTGATGATGCCAAGTCCCTTCAATGGGTCCAGGGTTTTCTTTCTCTGGGGTTTGGATTTCGCTGTGTCTTTCTTGTCATGGGTCTGCCAGCGCCTGATGAAGTCCCTTCACCTGGTCCAGGGTTTCCTTCTCTGGGGTTGGTGTTGGTGTTTTGAAGCTTCTTATACATGCTTCTCGTCATGGGTCTGCCAATATCCATTGAAGTTACTTCTTTTGGTGAAAGCTTCCTTCTTTGGACGGTTGACTTGGTGTTATCTTGCGTATTCTGCGTTTCTTGTATTTGCTTTGACAGCCGGCTTGTTGTGTGTTCCTTCCTTCGTGGGTTCACAGTTCAAAGTCATACTGAGCAAATGAAACGAGCTTACTTAAAGCTGAGCGTGACATCTTTGATGTCTCACATTCCACTTGCAAATGGAATGGAATGTGATGACATCACAGACAACTGAGTACTTTTCTTTCAAAATAAAATTTCCAGTAAATCGCCTTAAATAATAGTCTTTTATTTTGTAGGATATGCTAAATTACCAATAGGAAGACCAACAACGGGAGTTTGAAAAGTTGGGATATTTGGTATATCGTGTAGTATCAATCTGTAAGTCTGGACAGGACAGGTTTTAAGAGGCATCCACTCAGGAAACGCCATCAGCAACTTCAAAAGATGACGAGTAAAAATAAGCACTGGTCATTCGATATTAGAACTATAAAAAATGCCTCCGTAAATCTCCACCCTCCTTAAATTCTAAGGTTTTATATATATCAAGACATAATAAAAAATCTTCTGGTCCTTACCAGGTCTTAAAAAGAGGGAAATACAACCTCAGATGAAATACAAAAACACGACATATTACTCTGTGTCATTGTTTATTTAATGATAAGTAGCAGTGTGTGAAAAACTAATCCCACTCTTACTGTTTCCACAGGAATTAAGAAGGTAAGTAGCAGCCAGCTGCTGCTAATCAAATGCACTGATCATCAGCGAGCACCTCTATATAATAGAGACTTTATATAGTATATGGTTATATAGTCATGGCCCTGAGGAGCCATGGTGGGCGTCCCTTATTTTAAACTGTGATAGGTGGCAACCCTAGTTGGGATGTACTGTATGTACGTTCTTTTTATACTGAAATGAAACGGAAATGTTTGTTAAAGCAAACCAGGTTGTGAAAATGATTAATTTCTGGAAGAAAAAAAACTATTAGTTTTTGGTGTTTCTGCCGTGCTACACCAGAACTAACCAAGCATAAAGACACATGACTCACACTGGTTTTAATTACCGTCTGCCGGCATTAGCGGTTTTAGATGTTAACTAATTAATCTGCGAACGATTTGAGGTGGCCACAGTTCGATAAGTTCCTTAATCAAAAGACGAGCAGGGGAACTTTTATGCAGTTTGAGAGCTGGAATACATGTTTTAGAAATACAGCACATCAAAACAGAACAAAGAGACTTCACAGCATCCCGGTGGACCTGTCGATGCCACAAGCGCACACTTCTGAGCTTGATAGGTTACGACTGTGTCAGCGTACAGCCAGTGATCTGAGGGGGCTTTCATCTCTGGAATCCACCATTTCTATGCATAATGTTAATGTGTTTATGCACGCAGTGACGGCAGGATTTCACGTGGCAAAGCATGTGCGCTGTAGTGTGAATAAGTGTGTATAGATGTATGAATATGTGTGTGTTAATAAGTAACTGCGCGCTCTGCCTGCACCCATGGCTCAGTGATTTTGCTCATTATCCTCCTCTCCTTCTCCTCTGTTGAAAAGACTGCAGGCACTATTTTGTTTCTTGTTTTTAGCACATCCTCCTTCCTGCTGTCTTACTCCTTTTTTTTTTTTTTAAACCATCTGCATTACTTTTCTTTCAACAGATACACTACATAACTCACCCATTACTTCCACTACCTCATCTACTCCTTTTTCGCGCACACAAATGCCGTGCACCTCATGTTGTGAGCTGTGAAACTAACACCAATGTGTGTTCAAGGATGGCAGCAAACTGGGAAAGAATTGAAAGGCTTTAAAAAGAAGCCCAGCTCCTTACTTGGACTAAACCTTGCTTGCTCATAAACCCTGTTTACTCTCGGGATGACTGTAAAACCATTTACAGTCTGTCCCTGACAGCATTTTCAGAGCGTGGCTTAAAGAAAGCTGCTGGAGACTTCTGCACAACTCCCTGGTTAAAAAAAAGATAAAGAAATAAAAAAATAAAAACCGCCAACCTTGGCTCCTGAGGGCCGGTGAGACGTGCACTCGGCTGATCAATATGTTAAAACATTTATGCACACCACCCATGTGCTTGTAATTAAAATTCCATAAAATCTCCACCAAAAAAGCATACTGTTAATAGATTCAGGTCTTCAGCTGGGTTTATTAGCAAAGGCACATCAGGCTTTTGGCTGACTTAGAGTCAAGGTTTCCAATGATGATTGCATAATTACAGGTCTGTACGACTCTCCTGCTGCCTATACATTCCTCTTTTTCATCTCACTGTTACTCTATAGCTAACCAGTGGATCTTAATTTTTAGCTCACCAATCATTTTGGTTACTTTCTTCTTTTTGGTGCCCATAGAAAACTCTGCTAGGGGTAAATGAGGTAAGTCTAGAGTTGCTTTGGGGAACAACGCGTGTTAAAATCATCACGGGGGGCAGACTCCCTCCCGCTGCCGTGTAATCAAAAGCTACAGGATTTTTTTTTTTTTGTTGTTGTTTCTCATAAATGTTTTTTCACAGCCTATGCACACATGTTGCTATGAGGAATGTTCCTCATTCTTCATTCAATTATATCAGGAGACCTTGTTCTCCAAATCTGGTCAACCTTTTAGTGAAAAGCAGTTTAACAAGAGAGAATCTGTTAGCAGTTTCAGCTGCATCCAATCCAAACAAAGCAACTGGGCTGTGGCGGACACTGTGGTGAAATAAATTGTTTTGCAGAGCTTTTCGAGTGCACGAGAGTGCACGTGTGCAAACGTACATGTGCGGGTTTCTCAGTAGGATGTAAATTTTTTTTTTTTTTTTATAAATTTCCTCTATATAGGGTAACCTATGAGATATAGTGCTGGCTGTGCTTTCGTTTGGTAATTGATATTCTCATTTTAGGTGCAAAGCCAAACGTACACGGTGGAGAGCAATAATAAATATTCACAAACTTGTCGCAGGCAATAAATTGGAGAGCAGGTCCGCATAGAATTAGTCTAACAATCTGCCCAGAGGGTTCACATCTCTCACTCCCAAATCACGAACCAGCCAATTTCAACTTAATCTTTCTCACATGCTACATCCATATATCACGTCTGTGCTACGCATTGTGCTATACTATACACGCACCAGCTGAAAACACATGCCAATTTGTTTTTTATGTTAACACCCCCAGAGCTGAGGTGTTGGACCCTTTACCCACACAAATTTCTGAAGGTTTAACATAATGATTAAACCATCAGGCCTCATGCAGGGGCGACACGCCTCCTGGATGGCTAACAAAAGCTGCTTTCACCCTATTCGTGCAGCCGTTCATCTGTTCTGTTCATTTACAGGTCGCCTTTAATGAAATGTCTCAGCTGTGACACAGGCCTAAGGCACTGCAGCTGGACACGCCGCCAGGATACTTCCTGAGCTGCATGATCACTCAGAATCACAGTGCCCGTCAGGACCCTGGACTCCAGATAGTTTAGGGTGATCAATACTGAAGAGCCGCAACAAACTCTGGGGTTAACGAGATAGGAATAGGGTGATGGACTATGTGTAGAGGAAAGACGGAAAGAGGAATAGAGGCCGAGGGATGTGGAAAGGAAAGAGCACAGAGTGTGTCACAGGGAAGAGAAACACAAATGAAGTGAAGGTAAAAGAGACTGGGGCGCAGAGAGAGGGAGGGAGGGGGAGTGTGAGAAAAAAACCACAGCAGTGCCATTGATGTGTTTCAGAAAGGAGGAAAAGTGTTGTTTGATGTAAGGGACTCACCATGGTCGATTTTCATCTGAGTGACACAAAAACAAACCCCAGTGGTGTGAGAGGAGAGTAGTTACAGTACTCTGGTTGTCACACTCCAGGACTATCAGGACGTGGCGCCTCCAGGCCCGTGCCTACACTTTAACCGGACAACTATTACTCAGCGCTAGCCACAGCGCCACAGGCAAGTTCAAACAAATTCCTCAAACGGCACGCAGCTTGGTGTTTATTTCTACAGACAGTGAGATGACGAAGTGGCGCGTATGTTTGTGTGCGGTTGTGCAAAAACGGCTTTGGGTCACCTCACACCCCCCATCTGTTTTGCTTTTCATACAAATGTATAACCTCTGTTTCAGGCTGGCACCTGGATCATGCAAACAAGTGAATTCATTCAGTCGTGCATAACCATCGTCACACGCATTCAAACTATTTCTTAAGTAAAAGTGCATGCCAAAGGGTAGGTACACATGTATAACCGCTTTGGTCACTTTCTATAGTTATATATTGTAATGTAAGATTCATTTTCGGACATCTCCTACGTAAAAAGGTTATGTAGGGAGAAGATGATTTTTTTCCACCAAAATTATCGCGACTGAAAGGGATAAGTAACAAAATGTAATCAGAAGTGGGAGTACTCATTATACTATTATATTACTGGATTACAAAATTGGGAAACTACCACTAAAAGAAGAAAATGATTTGAACTTTTTTTTTTTATTCCTTTGACAAAAACCTTTGGATTGAATTTAAATGCAGTACTATTGGATTTTTAAATAAATCTAATTAAGTACACTACAATCAGTTAAAAGATGTTTAGCTTTTTTCTTTTTAAAAATATTTATCATGTTTTATTTGATTCAATCTTTGCAATCAAACACTTAACGTTTTTTATTTGTGCCTTACAGTTGCAGTTTGTAAAGGTTGCGGCCTCAAACGTTTGATTAGTAAAAAAAAAAAAAAAAAAAAGTGACAATGCTGATGTCAGGTATTAAAGCCTTTGAACACTTGCTTCAAAATTTTTATTTTTTTCCTGAAAATTTCCCTCCAAAAAAAAAAAAAATCTGCTTTCCTTTCAGTTCTTTGTCTCGGATGTTTGAGCTTCAGTGTGCAGAATGATATACGTGCAGAGTTTGACACCAGAAAGCAGTTTTTACTTTCATCTGCTGAAGGGGGGAAAGTTTCTTTGAGCTCACCAAAGATCTGACTTTAACACTTATATGTACAAGATGACTGTGTGACATAAAAAAAAGGAAGCCAGGCTGAATCCAATATTCATCTAAGACAAGGTGTGATGTGGAAGACTACATGTATAACGAGAATGATTTTTTCATCTTCTGTAAAGTAGTTAGAACATTTTTAATGAAAATATTTGATTATTCGTTTTAAATGCGGCAGAGGGAGGTTTTTAATCATTATTTTGTGCTTAACAAACATTCAATACAAATTATCACCTAAAAGGGACTATTTTAAGATTTACTGAAACATATTCGTAGGCGGTCGTTTAAATATTCATTAGCAAATAACGATTGAAGTTCAGGAGAAAAACAAAAATCACAGGTTTTATTACACGAAAGACTGACAAATTCTGCTGATCAGTTTCCACTGACAATGTAATAATATCATCAAAGCAACCAACAACAATCACATTTTGATTCACATTCAGCCAAATCCAATTAAGCCTTGCCCACTTTTAATCAGTAAGAAGAACAAAAAAGAAAACACAAACCTGCAAGGTACCAATTGCTCAGAAGGCCTTTAAGTGTTGCATTTGTAGTTGAAATATTCTGCAACTATTTTGTTGTAATACCATATTTTCATTGCAATATATTTGGGATCTTTCCCTCCAACAAATGCATTTGATTTACATAGGCTTAACTGTAGGCTATATAGTATGTGTTCAACTCAAAAGTCATTTCAACCAGTTCTTGAAAAAACCTGTAACCTGCACAGACACGCACAAAACATCGAAAAAAGATCTGAAGCTCTCTGAGGGGTCAGCGGGCTCCCCTGTGTTTTTCAAGGCTCTCTGTGAGGAACCTACTGCGAAGAACGAGATGTGATGAGCGGAGAGAGGACTCGGAGGAAGAAGTCAGATGAAAGAGACAGAAACCTTCAGGAGTCCTTGCACCTCGCTGCGTTTTCCAAAGGCTGAAGCTACTATTCTTATCTTCTTAGGGCTCCTTAAAAAAAAAAAATCTACACTGAAAACTACACAGACCATACACTATTTCACCTTCCTTTCCTCTGCTATGCCCAAATACGCACTTACACATGTCAGTTGGTAAATGGTGTGAGGTCCTCGTATTTCATCAGCCAAAACCTCAGCACTCACTGAGGGGATCAGTTCTGTTCTTCAAGCCTCTCAGAAGCTCCTCGGGGTGGGAAAGATGTGAGAGTTAGAGTGCAAGCTGGTGTCTGGGGATGCACAGTTACACACTGCGCTTCCTCTATCTCTGCTTTGCCTCTCTCTCGCTCTCTGCCCTTGTGTGTGCGACTTGCAGGAGTGACAATAGAGGGAGTTGGGATTGGAAGAAGGTGGCATCAAGGTTACTGAAAGTGCCTCTGAAAGGGAACACTGCATCAAACCAAAATCAAAAACAAAAAAAAACCCACTGTCTTTTTCATTTCCTGCCTTTCTTTGCTTCTGTATGAGTATGAGTTCAGACTACAGGGCAACACATTTATCATAACCAAACTTAAGATCCTGTGTTTTAACTAGCTGCCATTTAAATACAAAGAACTCTGCCGGCTTTATCTGTTCCCCCTCCTAAGCCTCAGCCGAGGCCCCCATCCAAATCGCAGTAATTAGGATGGAATTAGATGAGGCCACGGCTGCAAATTTGGCAACAAGTTTTTCTTCCAACACAAAGCTCCTCGCAGCATTACAAAAAGCCGGAGCCCGTCCTAGCTCTGTGGTGATCGTCATCCACTCTAACATGACGCCACAACAAGGGATCTCCGATCTGCCTTCACCTCATTGATGTTTTAGTGGACCTCAATTACCGAGTGACTGCATCCCGCTGTTCCACCAGTCAAAACACTGCCTTTCTTCAGGAAATATTTTCACAGCACCATAATTGCTTCCATCTGTAGCTACACTGTGGCAACACTAGCTATGTCATTACGGCTGAGTGAGTTCACAGCAAAAAACGGGTGCTGAATGTGTATGCGCGACTGCGGCTGTTTGTGTGTCACTTTGGATGCATGCATTTGTTGGAAAACCGACTCCATTATTATCAACAGAGAGAAAACAGAGATTTGAGAAAAGTGTTGAAATGGAACGACGAGGGAATCTGATGTCTCCGCAGCTAAAGCCCCACAAACACCCACACATCGCCTCCAACTCCCATTTGATGACTAGTTTAACAGAGTTGACTTTAGCTGATGAGGTGTCTGCGCAAACACAATTTGACTCTATCCTCAAAGGGCTTGCAAACAGCAAAATAAAATGAGGCAGTGTTTAGCTTACTGCTGCTGGAAAATTCAGGCGCCTGGCTCTTCTGAGGCTTTTGCAGGGCCCAACAAAATGATTTGGATGCAAGAATCTTTCCTTTAGAATTAAGATGCCCTCACAGCAAATTAAAAGACTGAAGTTGGCGGTCTGACAGACCATTTAGCCCATGTTTATGCTGTAACTGATTGGCCTGTCAGCAAAGGTTACGACCTGGAAAAACTGAAGCCAGCCAATCGACACGCTGCGATAGCCTGTCGCAAGTGAATCTGACATATATACTGTCTGTCGACACTTAAATCAAATCTGACTCATTACGCTGTTTACAGAAATGGCTTATATTACCTGTCACATGCATGTTCACACATTCTCATCTCCCTCCCTCTCTCTCTCTCTCTCACACACACACACACACACACACACACACACACACACACACACACACACACACACACACACACACAGAAAACACTCCAGCAATTCAGAGTCAGTTTGGTGGTTTCTGTCAACAGAGTATGTTCTGCTCAAACATCATTAAAACTAAATCCAGCATAAATCCAGCTGCAGTTTGTCACGCTTGCTGAGATGTCCACTGTGAAGAGCCTTCTAAATTGGAGGGCACACAACTGCTCGCTTGCAGATATTAATGACTGCATTCCTGCACGGAGAACTGTAAGTGCAAACACTCTGCACAACCTGCTTGTGCAATTTTCGAGACCAGAGGTGCAAGCGCAGTTCTCGCATGGCACACTGAGGAAAACAGGCTGAAGAAGAAATTAAGAGCTTATTAAAAGGAGGAATAGAATATCAGCATGTGCAGTCACGACAACCTTAATTATGGCAAATCATGTCTGGTTTGTCAGTTTCCTCTGAGGCCACAAAACACATTCTGTGCACAAGCCCAAACCACATTGACACAGCAGCGCAAATATTTTTATTTAGTACTTCAAATAAGGAGCCCTGTGATGGACTGGTGATGTCTCCAGGGTGTAATTTGCCTCTCTCCTGGTGTCAGCTGGGGTAGGCTCCAGCCCTCCTGTGACCCAAGTTAGCAAAAATACATTAGGTCTGCAACTTCCTAGTGCCCAGGAAAAAAAGAAAAAGAAAAAAATTGCTGGTTGCCTGGCCCATTGCAATTTTTCAGCTGTCGGAGACCAATTGCAAGTAACAGCAGTGAACACTTTTGATCTCAAGACAACTGCACAGATCACCTGGTGGGAGGCAGCCTGTATCCAAACAACTGCAGTCTCTCTCAGCCTGACTGCAATCACTCTCAATGAACCCAAGTCAGTCTGCACTTCCTCTTTGCAGTGGAGGAATTTATGCGCGTATGGAAATGTGCATAAGACTGCATGTTGATTGCGTGTCTGTATTTAAACTGGGTGGCTTTCGCTCTAACTGTGAGCACTTTGTAACTGTGCGTTTTAAAAAGTGCTACAGAAATAAAGTTATTAATATTAGTTATTAATATAAATCTTTACAGATTTACCTAAAATGCTAATCCTATATCAGGTGTTTTTATTACAGTGTGTGGAAAATCTGAAAAGCTTGTGTGTTCTTCCACAACTCCAGGACGTAATGAAAAATACATTTATTTCATTTCATCCTGGAGCCGTGTCAGAATTATTTTAATAACTCATGACTGTACTACCACTGTGGGCATTATACATTGCTCAGAGGAGACCCCTATCAATATTGATATCATATCAAATCAATATCACTGCTACATGATGGTTGCATCTTTTCAATCACAAGGAACAAGGAAGGAGCTCCTAAAAGCTATATGGATGAGAAAAATCACATTGGTGCGGCCCGCCACAGCAGCCCCAGCTTCTCATGTAGCCCCTTGGGGAAATTAATTGCCCAGGCCTGCATTAGAACCTTAAAACTGCTCCATATGAGTGTAAATATAAGCACAGCTTCATCTGCACCACTTCACCCTTTCGTAGTCTATGTGCTGTACATTTGTTTGGATGAAAAAGATTACCAAGCAACAATGAAGTGCCTGCGTAAGAGAAAATGGAGCTTATAGATTAATAGACTTACTTAAACAAACACACACACCTACACACACACACGTGCATAATTGAATCCAGATATTTCTCTGACCTCATCTGTTTCATCAAAGTGTCCCTCCCACAACACACCGTCTCAATTAAATGCTGTGCTTCCAAAATCTGCTTTGATCAAAGTGGGTTTAGAGCAACAGCGTGCCTCCACATACTAATATTTGGCGTGTGCGTGTGTGTGTGTGTGCGTGTGCACGTGTGCGTGGAGAAGTGATTTTGTTTCTAATAAATGCATAGACAGCCATACATAACCACAAGTCAATATCCTGAGCCACACTCAACTTCCTCACCATTTCCCATTAAGAAACTGATCTCACGCTGTGGTCTTCTGACACTGCAGAAAGAAATTCCTTTAGTGATGCTGTGAGAGACATTATCCTCATTTCATTGACTTTCATGACAAATGGGGTAAAAACTGAAAGATGCAAAGTGAAGCTGTGGATACATGTGTGAAGTAATGAGAAGGGCAACTCCTCTGTGATATATGAAAAGCAAAGATTAGGAGGATATGAGGCAGGTGGTTTACATCGCTCTGGCAGAGTTACAGCCTGGCCACAAGCCCACTGAAGAGGCCAGTGACAGCTATGTGACACGGGAGATGCCTGTGGCACTCTCAGTCCATTTGTCACACCGGCCAGGCCAAGCTCCCATGAAAAAAAGATGCTCCTTTCCTTTTCCTGCACCAGCCTCCATTCTCACAGCTTTCATCTCCCCTCGCCCTCTTCTTTTCTCAATTTCCTATGTGATTACCGCTGCACCATCTTGCCTCTTTCTCCTCCTATAACCAGACTATTTCTGTCCCCTCTTCCCATCACTCTGCTTCTTTTCTATATTCACCCTTATGACTCCATACTTCTGATCCCCTGAACCGTTTCACCCTTTCCATCCTCAAAGTTTGCCTTCTTCCTATGATCTCTCAATCCCTTACTCATTCTTTTTGCTCTGCTCTCCACTCCTTGATCTGATTTACCCAGCCTCCCCTCCCCATCCATGCTCCTCTCAACCCCATTCCTTTCCCCTTGCAGAATCACCCTTGATATCTATTCGACTGCCATCAGCCAGAGAAGAGATGAAAATCGATTCTCCTTCCAGCAACTGCTCCTCTCTGGTTAAGGAGAAAAGGGAGGCAGTTAGCTGGGCTCTAAGTAAGGCCGTCCATCCATCTCTCTTTGAGGTCTGACGACAATGCTGCTCTGAAATCAGTGCAGCACTTACAGAGACCAGAGGGAGATGAGTTAGAGGAGAGGCATTGAAGCAGCAGCAGAGGACCAAAGACTATGGCGCAATAAATGACTTGGAAGAACAAAACTAGCATAATATTCCCCTTAAATCATGGATATAACCAATCTAACCTTGATGGGTTGCAGGTTTACCATTTAGCATGTGAAGGGCAAATACATTTTATTTGAATGCAACTTTCCCAAGTCCCTCACCAAGTAAATACAAAATGCATGCAAGGAAACTAAACTTTGTTCTTATGGTGTTATTGCAGTTATATATTCCTTTTCCTATTTCAATAATTGTTACAACTTTAAGCGGGGATGCATCCATAAATTTGTTTTGACTCACTTTCCTTGTTAGACTCATATTTAATCTGTTATTCATTTTCTCCCACATGAGAATCATCTTTCACCTACTTCCCCCAAATGTAAGTCATTTCTGACTCTTTAATGTAGCTCCCTTCCCATTTTTCCAGTAGTTTTCATCACATTCTGCCAAAATCTCCACGGCTTGTGACTGTTGTGACTCACAATTTTCCCCCGTCAGGGGTAGCATAGGCGGTGAAAGGTTAACCTGAACTTGACCCATGATGACAGCGTCCCTGATTCCTTCAAAGCCAATGATTAAAAGCCAGATGTTTGAAAAGTCTGCAGCATTAACTTCTGAAAACTAGAACTAATCAAAGAGCAGGGACCGTCTAAATACGTCAGAAGCAAGAAAAAAGATAAAAATGCAATGAAGTCTCACATAATGTGGAACTCCTGGTCACTTTAGTGAAGGCAGAGGCACTGAAGCAGCAGAGGAGCAAAAGCAACGGTGCCATAAATTAATAGCAAAACAAAGCGAGCACAATTTGAATATAACCATCATAACCTCAACGGGTTGGTTCAACCAATTATGAAATCCAAACAGAAGCATATTTTCGCACTTACAGTTTCTCACTGCCAGTGTCTAGCCAAGCAGGCAGTTTTAATTCTATTCAGTAGTTTGATTCCAAACATTTACAGCTATGAAAAATATTTTAGAAAGAAAAAAAAAAGGTCTGCAAATTTGAAAGAAAGAAGAAAAAACAAAAAACAAGGAGGCTCAGATGCCAGCGGCAAGATAACACTAGAATCCTAAAAAAAAAAAAAAAATGAGACGGAGTCTAGACGTAATGCGTTCAGATTGTCACTGACAGCCGTTCTATCAAAGAGGACTTTTGCTTTTAAACTTCTTAAATTGTTACAATGGAAAACTTGTTACCTGCCAGAGGGGAAGAAAAAAGTGTCTGTTTGGTTTGAAGAAAAAGGCGAAAATTTTATATTACAACATTCTGGGGAAAAAAAACAAAACAAATCTATATAGTCGAGTTTCTTTTCCCTCATGTCTTTTCCTATTAATCATCACGTGACTTCTCAAAACTGTCGTCGGTTGATCACCCGAGTCATTCCAACTTACTGGATTGGGAACCACTCTTATTTATTTATTGATTTATGTTTTTAATGGTAATCTACAGCTGGAAATGCTGGAAGCAAGAGAGGGAAAATGTTGTTAGACATGCAGCTATAGAAAGTGACTCATCTTCGAGAAACGAAGAGAAGCCAAAGGGAGAGTGAAAATGAGCTTGCTGAATTCCCTTAAAGAGAGAGAGACAGGCCACACCGTATATCTCACCTCTCATCTGCTTGGTCAAGGTACAAACAGGTGGAATGAGTCCAATATAGAGATATGAAATATTCAGTAACCAAAAGGCTTCTGTCTGTTCCACCAATCCAGGCCTCTGAGGAGTCTGTGTTGGAGCGCGCAGGACTCCGTGCGGCTGCACATGCATATACAGCATGTGTCCTATATACATAAAAATACTGAAGAATGCTGATGGGCATACAGAGTGAGAATGTGCAGGCAGTTTTCAAAGTCTTAACGGTGTCAGTGACAATTTGTCATACCAGGCCCATTGAAGCTGCGCCTCTCTGTCTTCCTCTGACTGAATATTACATTTGCAGATGGCTGAAAGAATCTTTGTCTTCCAGAAAGACAAAGAGAGATGGACTCTCTTAGCATTAACTAGGAACAGGAAACACTGAGGAAAGCAACCATATCAGAGACAATGAAAGTGTCAAATAAAAAAAAAAGATATGATGAAAGGATAGACCGTGGCACCAAGTTCATCACAATATGGGAGACAAAGTGCAGTCTAAGTGTTGGTGGCAGCTGTCAGATGGATGCTGGCTCACGTTCCTGCCATGCCAGCCCAGCGGCCCTTGTTAATCTAGCAACAACAGAGCTCACCTCTGTCAACTGAGCTCAGCTTGAGTATATTTCACGACGGGATCAGACGCAGGACTAAACATGCCTCAGAGCTCAGAAATTCCTCAAAGGCAGGGCCAGAGAGCAAGACAGTACATCTTCATGTGGCAGTGCTCCAAGACCAGCAGACACTGGAGCACTGCACACTTTCATCCAAGTGTACAAATTATTAATGAATAAATTAATACCCTCTGCCACCTTTGTGGCCAACTTAAAGGACCATTCCACTAATTTACCGTGTTAAAGTCAATTTACTAATTACAGCAGATGTAACATATATTTTGTTGCTTTGGAAGAAGCTGACCTTTTGTCAAAATTATGAACATGAGTTATTTGAAGTGGTTCTACTGCACTGTGCTTTTCCTTATTATATAGCTCTGGCTCTAAGCACAGCAGCCCCTCCCACTTGCTTTTTAAAACTTCTGTTTGCGAGGACCAGCCAATCAGAAGAAATCTGGCTAAAGGGGAGGTCTTAAAGGTTTTAAAAGAGAGAGTAAAAACAATGCTGCACCAAAAGCCTAATATATAATCAGTGGTGGACAAAGTACTCAACTCTAGTACTTAAGTAAAAGTACTGATACTCGTGGTCAAATTTTACTCA
>JAVDPK010000089.1:214770-229709 GCA_034780415.1 Cichlasoma orientale
AGTAAAAATACTCAAAAATTGTACTTAAGTACAGTACTCAAGTAAATTTACTCCGTTACTGTCCACCACTGTATATAATAAACAATCAAACTGTGCATTGTGAAAGTTGCTCTGGTGGATTCCAATCATAAAAACATGGAGCTGGGAATAAGCATAACCGGTCTCCTTAATTGGATATGACTGACTCATAATGACTGAAATGGCATCAGACTGAATTGTGTAAAGCTCCTCTAGTAGAATCCAAGAATAAAAACACGGAGCTGGAAATGAGCATAATAGGCCCCCTTAAATGGATACGAATGACTCATAATGACTGAAATGACTGTGTAAATACGAGCCCTTTAATTTGAAGAGGTATTTCTGGAATGCATGGCTTCAAAGGAAGAAAATCTTATCTCAGTGAAGATTAATTGTTTTCATATGATCACTTGACCTCATTTGTCATGATCTCAACTGAGTTTCCTGTGTAAATGTATGAATGTGCACCACAAAATATAAGCATGATACTAAACTGTGATGCAGTTAAGTATCATGCATTTAAGTATAAATAAGGCTAATAATTGAAGCCACAAAGGATCAAGTCACTGACTATAGTCCTAAGTTCTACATTTTACCAATCATACGAGAATGACCAGAAACAAAAAGTTAGGACACCTCAGCCCGCGCTGCTTTATGGACGTGAAATGTTGAATCACTTTATCCTTTCAGGAAAAAATGCTGAACTACACAGTGCTGCTGGTGGAAAGCTTTGGAACAGCACCAATATGACAGTCAGTACTTTATCTGACCCTGAAACCTTGCACAAGACCCCTATACATAACATAAAAGCTACGCTCCAAGACTGCAGCTTGTAAAATGCCCCATTAGCCAACTAATATAACCAAGTGACTGTGTTCATCTCTCAACCACTGGTGTAGTACACAAGTAATGATTGAGAAGTTTTGCTTTGAATTTCAAGCTTTTAATTAAGCTTCCTGTATATACATTTGCTGAAGTGAAATTCCGCCGTGACAGAAATTGTGCAATTTAATTAAACTTACCATTTTTCTTCTAGTTTATGACTTTTATTAGTGTGAGAACAGATGAGTCATATGAGAGCTTATTTTTAATTTGCTTTTGCAAAATCTTTTTTGGCCCCCTTTTCTGTTCAATCAGATATCCTATATCAATAACAGCCAAGATGGCCGTTATTGATATAGAATGGACCTACTAATCTGGTCTCTCATAATTAAAAGAAACAAAAATACATTGAAGATATTTTCTCAAATATATTTTTCACATTTTATAGCTCGCATGGGTTGTAGGTCTGTCCAGTTGAGGCATTTCGGTCTGCACCCTTTGATTATGCTCTTTGGAAATCGAAAATGCTAATATTTTACAAAAAAATAAATAACCCTACATTTTAACAACCAAAAGAAGAAGAGATTAATTTATTACTCTGTGTTAAATATGACATACCATGTAAGTTATCATTGGTATCTGCTTAGGTAGCTGACCGGTACTTTCATTAGGGTTCTCCACATGTTCTGTAAGACCCTACACGTGGGCTTGGTGACGCTAAAAACCAAAAGCTGACTTTGCCATGCATAACCTATTTGGTCACTGCAAACACAACTGTGTACATCACTTTCTGTAGATATATATTGTGCTGTAATATTATTTTTCTGGCTTCTCCTACCTAAAAAAGATTATGCCAACACCAAAATTCCTGTATCACGACCAAAGGAGATAAAGTGAGCTTCAGCCATCAATTACAGAGGACCTGTGGTTTGGTGGTCAGAGGACCTGAAGTGAGAGAGCAGCATCAAACAGAACGCCTATCTGAAACAGGATTAGAGTTGTATGCGGGTTCTGATTATGCAATATTTATGTGTTCTTTTCTCAGGGAGCACGGCACATGAACTCAGAAGCAAAGGATTAATTTGCACGCATTGGAATTAGCACTTAGATCAAAGCGAGGGGTGTCACGGGAGTATCCAAAACCTCAGTGTATCTACAGCAGAGATTGTGCTTTGCTGGTTACCAATTCTATTTTCATAATGATATGGAGAGAGGGGGAAAAAGAAGACATCAAGGGGAATTCGAACTGGAGTTGAGTATAATTAACCACATGTATATGGAACAAAACCTACCAGACCAAAGCAAAGATAGCAAACAAAGGAGGACAGAGTAAACAGAGAGGAGAACAAAATTAGCTAAATCAGACGCAGTAATTTTCTAACCAGATTGGAGGCAAAACGAGACAACCAGAATGCCTTTTGTGTAGGATCTCAGCGATAACTCTTGGGAGAAGTGAGATATGACAGACCACTGAGGTGGATTGGGACATATCTCTGTGTTTATTTGTGGATTTCTACTGTGTAAACTGAAACTACCAGCAGGCTCTTTCTCTCTTTTACTGTACTGTTGTTTACCTTGAAGATACTCAAGTTATGTAAGGACTGGCAAAGACAGGAGAGCTATTTGTCTGAACATTTGTAGACAAACACACACACACACAAACACACACACAAAATCACTCGTCTTACCGTCACAGTCACCCAAGTGGGCCACGTTTCCATGTTCAACATCTTGCTCAAATGGCAGTCTGCAGAGGAGAAGAGACACGGTCATTAATCAGAAGACACAGAGGCACAGCAACTCGGCCACTGAACACAGCAAAGATCCACTCTGATAGAGGAAAACGATCTCAGTGTTACACCTAAGGACAAGTTACAATGGAGGGTATATCTCTACAAGCGCCTTACATTGAAGAAATCTTCGTTTTTGTTTGGCCAGCGAGGAAAATGAACTCAAGAAGCCCTTAAGCTGCCTAATATCCCACAATAATCTTCATTACAATTTCAAAATAACCACTTATGCCAGCAGCATCAATAATTAAGCTAATTAATGCAATGAATTACAAATATTTCTAGGTCAGCACAAGTGTCTTCACATTAGAGATATTTGCTGTAGATATAAACTCGATGTTCAAGTTCAAAGTCCTAAGGAGGCGGAGCAGTTCAACAGAATGTATTTTACTCATTTATACAGAGATTAAGGGGGGGGTGCTTAAAAAACACAGCCATAAGATTATTCTGCAGTACATTTTTTTAAAGAAAGAAAACGTATTGTACATTTATGAAAACTTCACTTTCTATAGTGCTTGGAAAATTAAGACATATTGTATTTATATAACTCATTTCCCATTTGGTCTAAAGGGGAGCGTGAAAAACTCAACAGACAATAATATATGACAAAGAGAGGAAGCAGAGAGGAAATGAGAACGGCTCACAGGCCAGGTGCACACAAAGAAAAACACAAGTGCTTTTGATTACGGCTCATGTCAGGGGAAAAGTTGCAACGGACAGACTGAGTACGTTTGTGTAGGTGTGCGAACGCGCGCAAGTACATGCCTGCAGGCTTCGTGCATTTCAGACCACATTTAGAATGAGCTTTATGTGAATGGAAAGACCTCGAGTTAAGTGATTTAAGTATCACATAGGAGAAAGTGCTCTTTTGCCCGTTTTCAATGGCACAGCTCAGGACGATGCAAAACATTTCTTTAAAGGAGAAATTTCATATGTCCACAATCTAAAACTGACTGTATAACATATGAAATAGATAACTGAAATAACATTATTCTGTATTTTTCCCTAGTTACAGGCACGATAGTGGGCACCCCTCATTTCTTCATATTTTGCTAGGAAAATGGGAAATAGGTGCAGTGATGTTTTGAACCATGCACAAACGTAAATGGAAATACAGCGTATATAAGGCAAAAACAGAGCTTGAAAGTCAATATTTGGTATGATGATCTTTATTCTTCCACACAGCCTAAACTCTCTTAGGCAAGTTTTCTTGTCATTTCTTTAAGTAGTCTTCAGGAAAAGTTCTCCAGGATTCTTGAAGGACATTCAAAGCTCTTCTTTGGATGTTGGCTGCCTTTTGTTTCGTTCTCCATCAAAATCCCTCACTGCTTCAGTGATGTTGAGGTCTGGGATCTGGCGAGGCCAGTCCATGACTGATTCCACCGAGTGTTTTTCTATCCAGGTATGCTTTTACTGCTTTGACAGTGTGTTTGGGACCATTGTCATGTTGAAAATGAAGCCAGATGCTTCCCAGATGGTATCAAAATCTGATGGTACTTTTCTGGGTTTATAATTCCATCAATTTTGACAAGATCCCCCAACACCACGGCTGAAATGCAGCCCCAAACTGTGGCACAGATATATAGATAGTTGACCTGTTGCCACTCATTTTTAGTCCAGCTCTCGTGTAATTTGACATACCTCAGCCGTTTCCTTTCTTTAAGAATGGCTTGTTGAGAGCCACCCTTCCACTGAAACCATTTCTGACAAGGCTTCAGCAAATAGTAGATGGATCAACTGAAGGGCCAGACGTAGCTCTCAGGTCCTGTGTCAGGTTTTTGCTGGCAACATGGGCCATGACTTTCGGATATTGTTACTCTGCTGTAGAAAGTTTTTTAGTCCTGCCACTTGTCCAGTTTCCCCCAGTTTTTTAAGGGCACACTGCACACCATGCTTTTCAGCTAATACATCTTTAAGATTCATGTTGTTGGTGCAAAAATACTATTTTATGCCTGTCAAAGTGTGTTATCGTTAGCATATTTCAGTGAAGACATTGGAACAAATCCAATGGGCTGCTAGTAACGCTTTAAAAAAAATTACAAGAAAATCTGGCTCCCAGGAAACAAAATCTGGAAATGTGTGGTTGCTCAAGATTTGTGTACACTATTGTGTATTGTAGTTTTATGTAATTGAATGCTGTAATATTTTGTCTGTAAAAGCCCAACGAGGGGCAAGGGTTGGAAATTAGCATTAGCTGTGAAGTCTCTGTGCAGCAAATCAGTTTCATGCTCTGTACTGGAACTATGTTAAACTGCATCGTGCCTATTAAATAAAATACTGTATATATATATATATATTTTTTTTTTTTACTATTCCTGTTTTTAACTGTTAAAAACAATGACAATTTTTGTGGTATTTTTGTGACTTGAAATGTGTTCACACTAGCAAAGACTACTTTCCATTCTACACTTATATTTACACCAAAACATTTATATTTAAAGGGGCCTATCATGCCTGTAATGTAACAATGTTCATATTAACCATTAACCAGTTTCAAATAATGAGATCAGAATATGTGCAAGCAATTCCTATGAGTCAAAAGCTCAGGCTCCAGATTTTTCAGACAACCCAGTTTCAGATATTTTTCTACTTTGGGCTCTGTATAATGTATGAAAGAGGAAGAATATTTCCAATGGGGCCGTCTCAGGCAAACAGTTCTGGCTATAAGCAGAACGGCCCCAAAAACATGCAGTTAAAAACCTTCTTGTTTATGAGGGGCAGTTAGAGGATGAACTGAGGAGCTGCTCCAAGTCCCAGTCCAAAATAAATACAGATTATTTAAAAGAGTGACTCATGAAAACCCACTCTAGTAGAGTCCATATAAAGCTTGAAATGAGAATAATAGATCCCCTTCAAACTCTGTCGGTATATTGCTGTCCTGCATGGGTGAGAAGATCAATAGTACTCTCTTACAACACTAAATATGAAGCTTTAGCCAGCAGACCATTAGCTTAACAATATGGTGGCACTGTCCAAAGTGATCTTTAGAACTGCATGCTTAAACGGTTTCCTGGCCTGAGATCAAATAAACTTGGTGCAAGAAAACAAATAATATTTCCTCCAAATGTTAAACTATATGATGCAATATACAAATAATTTGACTTTAATGCATGACTCAATGTGATCAATTGGACATAAACTGTCTCCAGCAACAACTAAGGAAAGCTCATCTGAATCAGCATTTAGCAGAGGCTCAGCTGATCTGATGCAAGCCTATCTTATAACTGAAGTTGACATAAAGGACGACTGTTTAACCACAGAGATCTGCAGATTTGTGTGGATCTCATTTAGCACTGTAACAATCACCCTCTCTACACGTAAGCTTCTTTTTTTTTATGCTACTGCACTGATGGTGTATTTAGCAACAAACTACATCTGAAATATCAGAGCACTAACTGTGCATGAAAGCTGAACTAAGAAGTCAGAATTCTGCAATCAGCTACAGTCTCAAGCAGCAATATTCATACTTTTAATGCCTGGAAAAAAAACTGTAACAAATGAGTCCAAGTGTGCCGTGAATGCGCAGCGCTTGTCATCTTAATAAAGAATAATGTTATGTGTTCAGCTGGCTGCCTCTCACAAGCTGTGGGCCATTCACTTTGTATACGTTCGATTTCTCTGTGGGTCTCTGCGTGTGCATGTTTCTTATTGTTGTTGTTTATTTTCTACTTTTTAAATTACTTCTATATTCTTCATGTGCACTGGCTCATTGATTAAAGACTTTAGAATAAAACAGAGAGTAATAAAGTTCATGATTCATGTTAAACGCTGTGGGCACTGTCACAGCAGGGATTTCCAGCAAGGGTTAGTGGAAGTCCAAGCAGCAGTTCTGCAGAGTTATAATGGAATCACAGTACTGTGCAAAAGTCTTGAACAATCCCTCACTTCTTTAGATTTTTCTTCAAGGAGCCAGACTTTCTTGCAATTGTTTTTAAAGTGGTATTGAGCAATAGTTTTTCAGGGTTTCTTAAAGCCTTTCAAAGTGTTTCTCTGGACATTGGCTGCTTTTTCACTCATTGTCAGTCCCGTCCTCGTGTCTGCCCATTTTCAGAGGAATTCTTTTTGTTTGTTTGCTTGTTAAGCCACTTAAGCACCTAACTCAAGGGATGAACCTGTGTTGTGTCTACACAGAACAGACAAGTTGGCAACGAACCAATTTAAAATTGTATCTTCAGGCACTTTGTTATTAGCAGCCTGTCACAAAAACACATAATTTGTTCGCATTTCTTTATTTGTAGCTACAAAATGGAACGATAACAGTTTGAAATGCATAAAATAGTATTTTTGTACCAACGAGGTGATTCCCAAAGAGCTATTGCCTTTAAATGTGGCATATCTCAGCATAGTGTGTAGTGTGTGAACAGTACCTGAAAGTCATGTCCTTAGGAAATAGGAAAAATGCAACAAAGACCTAACACAGGCTGTGAGAGATGCATCTGGCTCTTTAGTTCATCCATCTACCGTTCACAAAAGCCTCATCAGAAAAGGTCTCAGCGGGAGGGTGGCTGTCAAGAAGCCATGCTTAAGGAAGGGAAATAGGGAGAAAAGGTTGAGGTATGCTAAATTACACAAGAGCTGGACTAAAAGTCAGTGGCAACAGGTCTTGTGGAGTGACGAATCCAAATGTGACATTTTTGGTTCAGAGATCAGGAGAGAGGCATCCCAGTGAATATCCACAGCCATCTGTAAAACATGGTGGAGGCTCTGCCACAGTTTGGGGCTGCATTTCAGCCAATTGTATTGGGGGGGATTGGGGATTGATATATCACCTTAATGTGCCAGTTAAGGATGTATGAATACTTAGCATGTGGTCCAGAGCAGTTGACATAATTAGCTGATGCAAACGAAGGGCAGCTTCCCCATCATATTCACTTCTATTTTGTTACCAGTCAAATACTTCCCATTTTAGAATCAGTGTATAGTAATTAATTTTGACCACAATTTATTTTCTAACCCCCATGGGGTTTTTAATCTCACCTGCGCAATTTGCCTTTCATTTTGATGTTTTTGTTGTGATTACGCTGCTTTGCTTTCATTGTCTTTTTATTGTGCAAATAATTAAGATAAATATATGAAATTGGCAGGTGGTGTTCACAAATGGGCGCTTGACGTATTGTGAAAATGCTGGTTGGCACAATTGACAAAGGACTAAATTACCGGTTAATGGGATCTAAAGAGGAAAACAAAACATTGTATTGTCACAAAATCCTTATTGGCAGAAGCTACACATGATTCCAGAGAGAAGAAAATCATGAACGCACAACATACTAGACACACAAAAAAACACCCGAAACAAAACTAAAATGACCGAAACATCTACCTTCATTAACACTACAGAGCATCTCTCCCTCAGAAACTGCTTAAATTACAATCTAATGTCATATAGCACGAGCTGCTGAACTCTCCTCTGGCACCAGTTTGTAAAGAGAGGTTGCATTATTCCACAAAGAGGAAATCCGCAGTAACTCGATGCAGAATCGATTGGCAAGTTGACCGCCCTTGGTAAATCAAATCAAGACCAACATAGAGGCCTATAATAGTATAAGCAGGCAGCCTGGGGTGGTCTTTAAGGCCCATGTTGCCTGTTCAATTGGCACTACACCTGTGTTTGAAGGCCTAATTCAATAAGCAGCTTGGCTAAAGAGAAATTTGATTTCACTGGAAGGAAACAGCCACAACTGGAGGTGAGCTGTCAAAACAGACCACTGCATTTCAATAGAAGAGATTGCAGATACACTCACGCATACGCACAATGACGCACACGCGCGCTAACATTAGGATGTCCAGGCAGGCGTGCACACTCATGCAGATAACACTGTGTCTGAATGTGTGCACATGCAACACAGAGTGTTAAACAACAGAAAAACAAGCCAAAATGTTGCACTCAGTTAAACACCTGCACAGTGTTTTATGACCACCACCTGATAACAGTGATAACTGTGATGTACACAGAGAGCAAAATGTGTGAGAGGCTACTTAGAGGCCACTTAAAGATATAAATCATTGCAGACAAACACCAAAGACTTCCACACTAGATTAAAAAAAAGGCAAAATCTCCATGGGTGGTCTGCTGTCAGAAACATAACCTTGAGAAGAGTGATAAAGGTAGAAAAAATATTCAAAGCAAAACAAATTGGATCAAAGCAGCAGATCAGAGAATATTTGAAGGAAAAAAACACACATTAAACTTCAGGGAAACATAAAGATAGGCAAAGAAAAAAAAAAGAGAATTACAGAGTGTCAAAGAATTTGTTCTCTAAAACTGAGCAGTGTGCGTTGTAGTGTTGTAAATACAAAAAAGAAAGATGTCATACCTGGTTCCAGGTCTGAGGAAAGAGCAGGTGCTTCCTCTGGTCCAGCCACAGTAAGGATCCCTGGAGGCGATGCAGTTCCTGCAGGGAAAAGGAAACAAATAATTTGATTACTTGAACCGCAAAGGTTCAAATGTCCCCTTAAATGCACCGTGTGCAACTACTGCCTTAAAGGGGGGGGGGGGGGGGTCTCCCAGTCAAAACAATAACAAAACATATAGATCAATAATGTCATGAAGCAGCTGATAGCAATCTGTTGGATGTGACTCAAGCAGGGGTCACATGGGTGAGGTAATGTATTACATTGTTATTCATATTAGTCATGTATATTTACGTTAGAATAAAATGGAAATGAAATGACCTAACTAAATAGCCACAGATGACATGATGGTAACAATGATGCAAATTTAAAACTCGATTAACTGACTGCCCATAGAGGTACTGTAGGAATGTATTTATGGTCCACTGCTGTAGAAACTACGGGGGAACAAAGAGGATATAGCTCAGTGACAGGCGTCTATAATAAAATGCACTGTTACAGTGAAAATAATTAAATTAAATTTTCTCTGGGTTTGGATATTGTTTTGGAAAATATAACACATTACACTGTTATACCTCTAATGAAGCTTCACTGTAAGATTTCCTGGAGTGTAACTACAACTTGAGGGGCACATCACAAATTTAACACACACAAATAGACTGCAATTAACTAACTTTCATTACTGATCACTCAATTGATCTTTTTTACTGTGCTCACAGTAACCTAAAGCTGCAAAGGCTTGTCATAACATATCTGCTGATTAGCTTTGCTTAACCTAATCCACTATAAAGTGCAAATAGTGATAATTAAGAATGACAGTGTGAATTTTTTTTAGATGGATTCATGTCTCCCTGGGAGTCAATGACCTTCAAATTTTACAGATTGTCTGATGATTGTTTGATGTTGTTCAGTGCACTGAATGTGTCAAAAAATATGTCATTTTTGACTAAAATCAATAGTGGGCAAGCCAGCAACAGCATTGAAAGAAAGGACAGACATTTACAAAATTCCTTCCTAAAAGCAGGAATTGAGCTTGAAAGTTGTTGATGCTTTTTTCCACAGTGTCAAACAAAATCTATCAAAGAATTTTCAGATTGTGATGTTAAATGATGTGTAAAAGAATGTTCATTTAAGACTTTTTCCTGTAACTAGTTTTAGGAAACTGCTGAATTCCCAGCAGAAATTTGAGCTTACCAAGTTTTTCTTAAAAACCGATTCTCAGCATCAGTACTGCCTGAGGTTTTCTTCTAAATTTGACTTTCAGAAGACATGAGTCATAAATTAGACACGTTAACACTATCACTCACTTGATATTTTTACTAATTCCCTTCAAGGTAAAGGCAGTTGGAATAATTCACTTCCAGTTCAGCAAATATCTCCTTGTGGTTCATTCTGTGTGTTCACTGAAAAAAAAAATAGTCTACTCAAAGTCCTGGCTCTCTTAATGGGAACAAAACAAAGTGGCTTGGACCATCCCACACATCACTATTGCAGCCAACCAGCCACAGGGGAAGTTCATTCATGTGCAAAAGCATAGACTACGTGCACAGGACATCCCTGTGAATCCCTGCACATTTTTCCAGACAGGAAAATAGCCAATGAATAGCCACAGAGAGGAAAAATACTTCTGAAAGTGTTCTGGTTAATTTGTGGACATGCTTTTGGTTTATCTATAATTAGGTGTAAATAGAGAGAGCCAGCACAAGAACCAGATGTCAGACAAGTGTGCAGGGAGTTTACAAAGTGCACGCAGTAAAACTGTGACTTTAAAATATATATATTTTTCTCTATAAAGCTGCTGACTGGCTCCATAAAGGATTTTTAAAATGCAGCTCAACAGTATTTTTTGTAGTGGCTGGCAGGAGGTCACAGCAGGTGCTGGCTTTGGTTACACTGGGGGGGACAGAAGGCATCCTTAACTGTTCCCCTGGACAGCAAAACTTTCTAAAAATCTAAACCAACTTGGTACTTTTGCTCTACTGCCTTTTAGATGATGTGTTTGCACGCTTTTATTTGTTTGTTTTGAGGACATTTTATATTGTGATCACCTTTTTTTGTTTTAGCTATGAGAAAAAGCAATCCGCATTATGAGGCCGAAGCGTTTCTCCTTTGGTCAGCTAACTCAGTCGCTAAATGTCATTGTCCTGGAAATGCACTTCCATGAATGTGGAGCAGCGAAGGGAGGAGTGTGTTTATTTGGCTGTTAAGTTCAAATGTCAAACTTTCTGAAAAATTGCTTACTCGATCTCTAAAAATAAAATGCCACGTCCTTGAGTGCAGCAACAAATCTCCCCTGCTCACAGCTACACTGATAATGTAATGCTGACAGAACCACAAAACCACTGCAACATTTCTCAAATGCCAAAGACTGTTAAAAAAAAAGACTGTTTAAATTATGCTTTAAACAAAACTAGTGCGAATAATATAAATCATATGTCGGGAAAAGAGTATTTATCTAAACCCTTTTGGCATATTTGGGGTTTATTACTGATGACAATAAGATAATAATAATATTAATAATTATACAGTCCATTGAATTGTGCCATCTTGAAAGCGTGTGAGTGAATCCAGCATCAGATTTTACCCTGTGCAAATCAAGTGTTACTCTGCCAAAAGATTATTACCATCTGCTGCTAGGAAAGACTCCTCAACCTTCATGTTACAAAACCAGTGATCCATCTCATCAGTAAGCTTTTGACCTACAATCGTGGTCAAACGCTTACATACACTCATCATGGGCATGGATGTCATGGTACAGTAATTGTGGGCTTTTAATAATTCCTTTGATCCAAATTTATTTTGGTTTTTCTCTAATCTACACATCCTGAGTCAAAAGTATATATACAGGATCAAATATATACATACATTCACTTCAGTCTTTTAAATGTGTGGTGTTGAAGGTCATGAAAAGGATTTGTCTGACAGCGCTCATTGGATTGACCAAGACTCAGAACAATGGGAAAGTGTATATATATATATATATATATATATATGAATGTGTATGTATGCATATCTATCATCAAGCCAAATGCCTTCTGGAGAAAGGTTTTATTGTCAGACGACACAAAGATTGAGCTCTTTGGCCACAATGACAACATTGGGTACATTTGGAGGAGTAAAGGTGAGCTTTTCAAACCTAAGAACACTACTGATGGTACTATCATGCTCTGGGGCTGTTTTGCTGCCAGTGGTACCGGTACACTGCACAAAATGCATGGAATAATGAAAGAGGAGGACTATATCCAGATACTTCAACTTCCTATTAAATCAACAGCTAGTCGGTTGAAACTTGGACACAGCTGGGTGTTCCAACAGGGCAGTGATCCCAAACACACATCAAAACTGCTCTTGGAATGGATAAAGCAGGCTAATATTAAGCTTCTGGAACAGCCTTCCCAAAGTCCTGACCTCAACCCTATTGAAAATTTGTGAAAAAGATGGTCTGTGCCAGGAAACCAACCAATTTAAATTAACTACAAATTCTGCCAAGTAGAGTGGTCAAATGTTGAGCCAGAATTATGACAGAAGCTTGTTGATGGCTACCAAAAGTGTCTAGATGAGCTGTAACTTGGTAAGGCACATTTAACCAGACACTATATATAGTATAGTATTATATGGGGTGTATGTATATATTTGAGCCTGTATACTTTTGACAGAACAGTTCAAAGACATCATTAAAAGCCCAAAATTACCATGACATTCATGCCCATGATGAATGTATATAAATTTCTGACAACAACTGTATCTCCAGTACCACTCTAGCCAGCGGTTTTCCTTTTACCAAACTACCAGCACAGCAGAAACAAACATATGAAAGTTAAGGACAGACCATAGATGGACATAGCTGCAGGGTCTGCAAAATTAAGCAAGCACAAAGTGTCTTAAACCTGCCTTGTTACAATGACGAGCAAGGGAAGAGTCCTCTGTAAAACACTTGTCATGCAGTTTTAATAATATTCTGTTGGGTTGCACAAGATTTTAATGATCTGGAGTTAAATGAGATCAAATGATTCAGCTGTATGCTCAGTATACAGCAGAAAGCAAAGCTGTTGCTATAAAATGCCGAAGAATTTATTTTAAAATGCAAGCATATCAAACAGGATTAAAGTCAGGTGGAAAGGAATCTGCATATCAACTGTCATCAGACTGAGCAAAAATTCAAAGTGCCCAAAAATACTGTTCAAAGGTTAAAAAAAAAAAAAAAAATACACTTGAAGCCACTGAAGCATGACTAAGAAATATTTAACCTATTTGCACACAGAAAATTAACTCTCATACACACATCAAAAACAAAAATGCACACACCATACACACCTCAGAAAACATGTGAGTGGTTTCTTAATGTGCATTACACGCTTGTACGACTCACCTGGTTCAGTGAACACACTGCATGCCTCATGTACCGGAGTGTGTACCAGTGTTACTGTGTGTTACTGTGTCAGTGGACCCTAAAGGGGCACAGCCGCAGGCAACTAGACTCATGAAGAGTGATTCTCTTCAGTCTGGTGACTGTGTGGGTACACGCAGGTTAGACATCCTTACTTTGAGTAAATGCATCTTTGTGTTTAATTACAGCACAGTCAGGTTTCCAGAAATTCAATTTCTTCACTCTTCATTCTGATAATCTAATATGTATTGATAAAGTATTAATATGTTAACTTGAAACAGAATAATATCATAATAGCACATCGAGTACTGATAGTAATTCATCAAAAATTGTGTCAGTCTTGATGTGACACACTGTTTTGTTGAAGCCTTGAATCTGGTTTCACAGCTGTCACCAGCTGTGGTTTTTGGAGCCGTAGGTGAGCATGTTTGGACGAGAGGGTGGGGTAGTTGTCAGCACAAGAGTTAGAAGCTTGCTTTGCAAGGATCAGCTGTACACTGTATGGATGCAGTGCTCAAACTCAAATAACTCATAATTAGTGCAAAAATATAATTAAAATCAGACTTTACATTTGACTCACTGGAAAAAAAATTGAGCACTGATTGCTCGGATGGTCTGTTAGCGCAATTAATAACAAAGCAAGTCATATTATTTACCAGAGAAATACATTAAAATACTCCAAACAGCATCGAGACCAGTTCAGTAACTCAAATTAGTTAAGGTGATGTCTGCTGTATGATTGGAAAACAGCAGTTGGAGACTGAGACGCGACCAGAATTTTGGGGACCATACATGTAGGTAATGAACTTGCAGTTTCATTGCTTTTGTTCTCATTGCTTCAAATTTGGGGACCAGGTTTGCAACCACTTGTAGTGACATCTTCAAGGCAAATTTTGTGCAGCAGTAAGATGGTCTGCTATCAGTTTGCAATTAAATGGAGTCAAGTTCACAATTACCTGCATTCTCCTTGTAAAAATACACCCATTAACTTTTGAAAATCTAAAATCTGTTGCTGTCTACATACACAGAGATTTACATTAACTACTTACATCCAGAGTCGAGCCAGAATCTCATAGTCCTGAAGCAGAAATTTAGAAATTCCTTTACAAATAGTGGCATCGTTGCTTCAGGACGGTGATTGAACTGATTCAAATGACATAGGCACCTAGCAGGTTGCTTTAATATAGGAATATAACCAGAATACAACCAAATGCCAACCAGCTCAGTGAAGTCCCCTATTGCAAAGAGATGCATTGCAGGCAATTTGCACTTATCAGCGCAGACTGACTCAGATTGACTGTAATGTGTTGGCAATCTGTGTTTATAAATTAGATGGCAATTATTTGCAAACCTTCACCGATCTGTCTGAGAGTGTTTCAGTCGGTCTGAGTCAGACTGCAATTGTTTGAAGGTAGGTTGCCCCCCCCCCCCCCCACAAGGTGAGATAATTGGTTGCCCAGAGGTTGTGGATGTTGCAAGCTCAACATCTGGGTGATCATTTGGTCACTGCAATTACTTGCAATTGGTTGCTGAATGCAAAAAAAAAAAAAAAAAAAAAAAAAAAAAAATAA
>JAVDPK010000089.1:249990-315598 GCA_034780415.1 Cichlasoma orientale
CACTCACACACACTCACACACACACACACACACACACACACACACACACACACACACACACACACACACACACACACCAGATGGGGTGTACTTCAAGACCACCACCCACATTCATGTCACTGGAAATAGGAGCCGCAATGAAGCAGAAGTGGTGGTGGTGATATCTGGTATTGCAAAAGACTGTGTGTGTGTGCGCGTGTGCATGCATGCATGTGTGTGTGTGTGGGGGGGGGGGCTGTGTGGGTGGGGGGGGGGGGCTGTGGGTGGGTGGGAGATCAGAGGGAGAGTAGTGATATGAGAGACGGTTGAGTGTTATTCCAGATGCTCCACCCTACACCCTTCTCCCCCGCCTTTCCACTTCACTCCCTGCAGGGTTCTCGTTTTTCAGCGGGAAGAAAGAAACAGGAAAGATGGAAGTGTTTTCACGTGAAAGTGTACAGTGTGCGCACGAGTTGGGTCGCACGAAGTGAGTCAAGCGCAAGGTGTAAATTTCTAATGGCGCAGTGCTATGTGACAAATTGAGGCACGATTGTGACAGCACTGTGTGTCTGCGTGCCACTCCCACGCATGCAGCATGTGCACGATGCATATTGTTAAGTGGACATATAACTATATGTGTGCACCGAGCACATTTGTGTGTATATCAGTATCACAGCACGGATGTATGCTCATGTGAGAATCATTTGCATGCTGTTTGTTGGTGGGGTTGCAGTCTGTCAGCTTGGTCAGAGCTGTAATCACAAAGCCAGATGAAGCACTCTTAATAACAACCCAGTCCCGCTGCCAGCATCTCAGAGATGGGAGTAAATACTTAGAAGAGCCAAACCACTGCACAAATGTGTTCATTTGGCAGTGGTTGGTCACATAAAATTAAGGATTTCATGACTTCACACTAAGACAAGGTTTATAACATTTTAACTATTGAGTTCTGAATGCCCTTTGCACTTTACAGAGATCATCAAAGCTCATCTTTTGCGGCACACGTGCATTTTATTAATCCTCATTCGTCTATTCTGGGGAGTAATTTGGCACTGCAGATATGAGTGTTCAAAGCCCAATTCATGCGGCAGGATTAAGGTTTTACTGTGGTTTCCACATTAAAAAAAAAACACAAACCTATTATAAAGAATCAAGCTGTGAATCACTGAATTAAACAATCATATAAATCCAAGCGCTGTAGTTCTGATGTCTCCCTCTTTGCCCCCCTGCCTCCTCCCCTTTTCTGTGCATCCCCTCTCCCTGGGCAGAATCCAGGCAAATCGCCACCTGTGCTGGCTGGCAAGCTTTCCCGAGACCCAGACGACTGCAACCCTCCTCCTCTTCCTCCTCCTCCTCCTTCTCCTACTTCTCCTGTTCCTCTTACTGACAGCGGCAGAGCTGCCTGTGCTCTGAAAAATTAATCTGCAGCACAGATGAGTTACACAGGAGCATACGCCTCAGTGCAAATATGGACGTAATTGTCAATGAAGGGATAAATTTACAGAGGAACGAGGGGAAAAAAAGAGTGAAAAAGAGATGGTGCACAAGTGTAAGCATGTTTGCATATGCAAATCTACATTTATATAAACTAGACACTCGCAGGCAGCAGGGTTTAATCAGTTTCTTGCTCTTCAGGCAGATGTTAGCCAGGCTAGTCGCACGCTGCAGATGATGACAGATCAAGTGCATTCCCCATTGTTGTAATTCTCAGCACAGACAACCTCTGCCTTAGAGACGCAAAAATATGCACATCCAAAAGCATTAAAATGAACGCAAGCAATCAAACACAGACAGAGGATCAACAACAATACATACTCTGTTGCTACAACACGTCAGCTCCAAACAACCTGCAGCAGACACCATTAAATCTGAGAAGGCTCCACCTTCAGCATGTGCTTTTCATCTGTTGTCCAGAACTCAACCCTTAGTCTTCGATGATAAACAACCTTTTCATTTGGAATAAAGCTTCGCTCAGTGGGAGGGGGGGAGGGGGGGGGTTCTAACGATCACTCTTTACTCCAAATTTAAAAAAACAAGGCACTTTACCTCCAGCTACAATAAAGATTCCCATCTTTGCTCTAACCAAAATACAAAACAGGTAAGGATCGTAAAATATTCTGCTCATTTTCCTGGTTTAAGAGCAACCACAGCAGTTTTCATAGTCCCATAAAATATAATAACTTATCATGATGACCTGGTTTAGTAATGTTTTGTACAATGGGAGCCATCTAAGGCAGTACATCAGGGGGCTGTATTTAGCAAGCTGCTCCTCTAAATCTCCAAAGTTTCCATTACATGCCTGGCTGGTCCCCTGATGTTAGCAACCAGGGAGAAGAGAGCGCTACTCTGCCAAGAGCCGCCATTGAGCCAGAACTCACCCACACACTCATAGGCATATACTGTATACACAATACACACAAACACACACACACACAAAGCCTTGGCGAACCCTCTTCCCCACTCATTAACAACAGGTCTGTCATTTCCAGAAAAATCCCCGATGCACAATTTTTGACTGGAAACAGAGTGACTCTTCATGGCAGGAACAAAGTGTGTGTGTATATGTTTGTGTGCACGTGGGCGGAGGATAAATTAACAGCGGTACCAAATTAGCAGCAATGTGCTGTTCTGAGTGCTGCGGTCTTACTCAGCATGTTAAAGCTAATCCGCATCCCTCTGAAACCCTTCTTCAGTGTTTGATGGTAATTCTGACTGAACGTACCACAGGCCACAAACAAACAACACGCACAAGAAGGAAGCGTGAGAGGGAGAAGACGCGAGATGATCGAGATACAAGGATATACAGTATGAAGAGAGAGAGAGAGAGAGAGAGCTTCCAGGCCAGTCAGCCATGTGGCAGCCTCAGCAGTGGAGCCAAACTGTAGCAAGGCCTACAGATCACAGGGTCATCTGAGCTCCAATCAGTGGTGAAAACATGCACACATCAGACATTCACAAACACACACACACACACACAATGCAATCCTTGACCACAGCACTTAACCTGGATCACCTTTGCACAGCTCTCCAGCTGGTGATGTGCTGAGTAAACTGTGGCAAATTGACACTTAAGCCAAATTATTATAATTAAAGGTGATACTGTATGTAGGAAGATTGGCTTTTTGGAAACAAAAAGACCAAAAAAAAAAAAAAGGAAGGGCATCCTGAAGCCAGATTTTTAGCTTCATCGGGGTACACCTTTGACAAGGCTTATAATACTCAGGTCCCCTTACATTGCTCTATTATTATGAGCCTTCTTTTCTCCATATTCAGGGTCTTTGAACTAAAAAAAAAACTCAAAAAAACTATTTTTCATTGTGAGCTTGAGGGACTCTAGTCCAAAGTATGGGGCTTGGCACACATATAGAATCAAAATGCACAGAAACCAGCTTTTTATACACATGAAATATTGGCGAGTTAAAAAAAAGGATGACAGTGACTCCACCTGGGGTATTTTAAATTGGAAAAAACCAATAAAAGCAAATCCTGTGATGATTCTACACAGAAAAGGCATCTAGATTGGTCGACTGCAAACCCAGAGCTCCTCTGAGAGCACGATCAACACAGTATTGATCAAACAATCTTGCTAAGTGCTGATTATAATGATGCCCAACCACTCTTTAAATATCTTCTATATAGTATTGCCTTTGTTTGCGTCGACATGCCCATGCTGCCACGGCCTGATATGCTGGCACAGAGCCACCTCTGGGAAACATCTCACCCACAATATCTTGCTCTCTCTCTCTCTTGCTTTTATGAGCAGAGAAAGGAAGGAGTGAAATAAGGAGAGCGAATGGCAGCAAGAGACAATCAAAAGGGCAAATACAAGCAAGATAAAGAGAGCGGAAAGCATGGACAAAGGAAAATATGCATAGTGAGTGACAACAAGGCCGACTGTTGCATTCATCAACAATAGTTTGGTCAACATGGGAAAAGAAAAGAGGTGAAAGAATTAGGATATTGAATTTTCAGCCTAATTAGGGAGATACTATGTCCTTTGCAATCAACCAAGCAGAAACATTTAATTACAAAACCAATTATGAGGTGGCGAATGTATCACATCTGACACAACCGTCCCCCAAGCAGAACAGGACATTTTCAGGGGGTGAAGTGGAGGAGAGAGAGAGAGAGAAGGGGGGGTGGGGGGGGGATAAGGGAGGCACATAAAACAACTGACTCTTAATTGTGTTCATGTATCGGTAGGTGAGAAACAAAAGGCCCCTTCGCACACACTGTGATGCTGGTGGAAAGACCGCCCCATTATGTTGCCTTTGGTTGTTTACACTGAACCAAACTAAGCCAGTGTAATGCTGCAACAGTGTGTGTTTTTGAATAGCACGATGGCATTCATGAATCAGAGGCATGAAGTCTTGTCGTGCCGCCTTTGACCACCCCCACTGCCAGCAAAGGTGCAGCAACAATGCTCCAGCACCCCACTCGTCTATTCTGTCCCACAGAGACAAAGAAATGTGAGGCGGAGGAAAAGTGCAACAAAACTCTCTTGGACAGTGTGTATAAATATGTATAAATGTAGAGTATTTGAGGGCTGATGATCCCACTTCCATGTTTGTAAAAAACCTCTGCACCAAGTTCATGTGTATGCATTAATGCACAAAATGATTGTTCTTTTGTTAAATATTCAGGCACCCTCCTTGACCTCCAGCACGATAATCAAAATGGCAACAGGGGGTAACCAAAGCACCCGGAGCAGTCTGATGCAATCAAGTGCAAAAGTGCTTCAGTAAATACCGCTGACAGCAATATATCAAGATAATATTGATGCTGTGATACAAAATTTATCATCATCGCGATGTGATATGTACATTTTAAATGATATAATTGTCTTGTCTAAAAAAGCTGCCTTGCAGAATCTAAAAGTCACCAAATTTACAATGCAGCTCTGCAGTGCAGTAAAGCCAAGATGAAACAAGAAGATTATAACCCACTGTACACAAGCTCTAATTATTTACTGTAATTTAACGGACAAATCTAGGAAGCTATGGTCTGATGACTTAGAGCCAATATTTTTGAGGCTTCCAGTGTAGCCGGGGGACATCTGAGGAAAGACTTCCTGTTCTGTGTGTCAGTTTTACAAATGTAAAAACAAAAAAATAAAAGCTAATGAAAAGCAAAAATCAAGGCCAGATGATAGCTGAATGTGCTCGAGAAAATGAGTTCCCACCGTTCCTCTTCACAAGGACGGCGTTCTGCATATTCATGTGTAAAGCTCTGTTTACAGAGATTAATAATAGGCTAACATTAAAAAGCGCTGCCCTGTATTTTGACATGCACGCTTACATGGGGTTTGTGAAGTTTGTGAACATAGAAAAGTTTTGGTAAAACAAACAAAATAATTTGTTCGCATGACCAATGGTTTTAAAAGCTTTTCCTTAAGGAGGCTACACGCTGTGCGATCGCAGCAGCATTTATTAGTTCATTGCAAGCCAGGGGCACCAATATACTTGGGTAGGACATCAAGTTTCATGCTGTGCTATGACATTACCTACTAAATCGTGGGCTACATTGCAAAGCTATTATTCCTCCTATATTTGTTTCCATGTTCCTCCTCCTTGGCGTGGTTATAACAGCTGGAGGACACGATAATAAAACAGCTTTTGCTACCCCAACCAAACCGGTTTGTTTTGCAAAATTTACCTCCATCTAATGCATTTGTAACCATTTGATGGCGCTTGTAGAAGATATTAGGTCACAGCAACAGTTACAATATGAAAGTTTCTGACACTGTGCGAATTTTGGTTGCAAGACTATTAAAACGGCCAGATTTAAAGCCCTTTGACTGGACCTGCATTTTACAGCCGCAGCCAAAGATGTCATTTTGACCCTTGGTTGTGTTTTGTCTGGGCTAGACCTAAAAAGCCGCAGTGCGTACTCAACTTTAAGCAACAAAAGCAATCAGCCCATTTTTTCCCAACACTAGAGCGTCGCAGTATTTAACAGTGCCAATTCAAAAGCAGATATTTTGTCTCTAAATGTTCTCTCGATTGAGTTTCAGTTAAATTGACTATACCAAAATACTGCTGTTGAAACACTGTATGAAGCACCCTGTCTTTATGAAGTGCTCTCATGAAGCACCACAGTGCCAGTGTTTGATTAGCGGTTTTGCTATGTATTCCAGCCAATGGATTTGCATCGCTTTACTAATTCATAGGTAGTAAAGCAGCCTCAGGAGGGATGAAAAATCATAGAAACAATTCTGTTATATTTTTTAGTGTATATATTTTATATATTTTGTTAATCATTCTACTTTCATTTTATCTTACTGTGTATTTGTCATATTTTCAGTGTAATTATGAATGAAAAGACTTCTGTTTAAGTCATATTTTAACACAAAAGAGAAACAGCAAATATGCACCATCAGGGAATGAGTGCGTGTGTGACTGGATGTGCTTGTTGGTTCACGCATACACACACACACACACACACAAGCACATCCTTTCACATGCATCTGAGCCTAGAGAGCTGACTGAGAGGACCTGGCGGTGTTCTTATCTTCCTCACATTGCCGTGTGACTCACAGCATTACCAGGCAGCACAGTCATTAGGGGCAAGAAGACCTTTCATATCTCAGTCAGCCCCACAGCTCTCCGCAGGGCCGGCCAACAGGGACCCACACTGTTCCCCCTCCCTCCTCCATGCCTAGCTTTTTGTCTCTGTCCCTCTATTCTCCATTGTGTTTCTGTCTGGCGATGTCTCACACAGATTTAATGTCAGGTGTTCTCTCACTGTGTTAAATAAGTCATTTTTTCTGTGCCTGGAGGGGACAGAGCCCATGTTTCCCCTGTCAACCACAACCATCACACCTGCATACACCCACACACAGACACTGAATACGTGATGTTTATGTGTGGCAGACAGCAGCAAGGATTGCGTGTGTGTGTGTGTGTGTGTGTGTTGGAGATATAAAAGGTATTCAGGCGTGGGCTGCCGGTGGCTGCAGAGACATTTTACCCCATATCTTCCTTACTGTCTCGGCTTCCTGGTGCCCACCTGCATTTTCTGAGGGCACAGACTGAAGTCCTAACTCATGATGGTGGAACAAGTTTTCTATTGGCAGGAGTGACAATGCTCTTCTGATCGATGGGCGCTTGTGTGTGAGTGATGGGTTGGTTTGAGCAGGGACAATAATATATGGTCGCAGCCCTCCTTCTTAAGGCTGTGCCAGCAGGGCTGACAATCACAATGAAACCGAGGCTCCGGGCAAAAAGGTAAAACATGTGCCATAATTTAGAAGAGCAAAGCGCACGCGCATATGTGCATTTGTCTGTCAGCGTGAGTGTGCTGTGTGCACGTGCGTGCGCGCCAAGGCGAGAGAGGCAGCGTAACTGAACTTTCACTCAAAGATTTTTCAAAGGAAGCTGATTAATTTAAACAGCTTTTTTTTTTACAGATTCTGTGCTGGTGTGCAGCTCAAATTTGCTGCAAAAAAAAAAAAATCAAGCTGCAGAGAGACGCTGCTCACTCCAATTTACAGCAAACTGCAAATGATGAAATGAAAAGATCAACAGCTCAGAGAATGCTTGTGGTAAGAAAATAAAAAAGGTGATGAAAATCACAGTGAAAATGCAAAATGAAATACTTTCTTCTGAATCAGTGCATGTGTTTCTATGCGCCAACAGGATATTTCCAAAGTCTTCTTCAGCGATAACTGTGCAAAGTTCATACAGAGCAATAAAATCCATTTTAATATCGTCCCGTTATGGATTTTATGGATTACAAGCTACTGTTCTTTGGAAAAGTGATTAAATTCCCACAGCTGCTGTGATCAAATCCTATCAACACCACGTATATGTCAAAGAGTGTTCTCAAATGACCAACCCCGCAGACGCCAGCCACCCGATTCTGCTGCTCCACTCAGTTTTATTTTGTCTTTAAGTGGGTACTTTTGATTTTCTTGTCCACTGTTTGGGTCGAGTGTCACTTGTCTCCTCGGTGCTGTTCTGTGACACAGCAAGAAGCTTTTAGCTGAAAACAGGCTTAGTGCGTAGCTGGAAAAGATGGTAGCGCGTTTATCAGCTCAAGAGCCAGATATTTTGCCAGGAGGGAGTGGAGACAAAGTCAGAGCTAAAGGGAGAATTATTGGCTGCAGATAAATCAGATGGACACAAATATGACCTAAGTTAGTCTGCATCTGCAGGATGTGTAAGAATGAGCCAAAGCACTCTATGTTCAAGAGCCAAAAATAAATAAAGACTCTACAGTATGTTTAGGAAAAAGATACACAGACAGGTGCTGTCTTACCTCATGTTTGCCTTTCATCCTGCAGATCCGGATGTCATTCTTGTTTGACTCCCATGTTCTTTTCTATACATGAAATAAAACGGAGATAAATGCTGCCAGTTAGCCTGGCATTTATGTTGTGAAAAAAATGACATTTCCCAACTTACAAGTAATATGCGCACCTAAAAGGCTGTAAATGCTATGCATGTCTACCCAGAAGGTACTTACCTTGCTGTAAAACATCTCATCGCCCGCAATGATGTCCAGCTCTACACGGAAAAGGTCATCCCTGGCGAGGGAGAAACAAAGAGGGAGCTGGAGTTAGCCAACACAGCTTCATCCGAAGCTTAAGGCAGAGCAAGACCACCTCCTTCACACCTTGGATACTTCTGCTAGCTCAGGTTAGTGTGTGCCAATGCAAACATGCTCTGATCATGAATCTGCTTTTGGTACCTGTGTGTGTTCACTTCTAAATATTTCTTTACTTTGTGTATAATTTGGCCACAGCGCATGCAGCTGTGTACTATTTATTTCATTTCAAGTTGATAAGAGCAGCAGAGATTAGGGAAGAGGTTTACAATGTTGTCCATTTCTCCCTGGCACCCAGCTGCATAATGATTTTTTCCTTTTGCCTCCGCTCATTAAACTTGACTTGCTGCATTGAATTTTCTGCTAGGCCCCAAATTCGGCTTATCAGTCTTTTTCAAAGGCCTAAAATTGAATTAATGGATGATTTAATCAGGTTGTTACACTGATGCTTTCACGCCCCCACATGCTGCCTACACATGGTCCAAAACCTAACACCATGCATGTATTCATGATTTTCCAAACACTACTTTTTCACACTCTTAGCCTGCTGATAATTTTGCAATAACCTTGAAAACTGCCTACTAAACCAGAGATAGGCTAAGACGCTAACAGCTGACGTTTGCATATTGATCTGGGTCTTGGTATTTGCCAGGATGGATCTGAAGCATGGGTTTCTTCTAAGGGCCGTGCTCTGAACGAGCTTATCTGTAAATCTGCCACAGCCATGTTAGTGCTCCAGTATCGATCCCATCTCTGACCCAGATCTACCTTCCATCTGTGCTGCCTGATCTCTCCTAATTTCTTTTGCAGAAGGAGAGGAGCACAAACACTTGCGCGTGAGTATTCATACCACTTGAGAGTGTGTATCTAAGTGTGTGTTTGCATCTAATTTTACTGAAAGAGACAGCTGTGAGAATGTGTGCCTGATAAAAGCACAGGTAGGCCAAGAGCCATCAGGTTACCCCTCTTCTGAATAATTTATCTTCACTTCCTGTTGCTGTGTCAGAATATTACAGCCCTCGCTCAGCACAGCAAAGCAGGAGAATTGCTAAGTGGCGAAGAAGTGCGAAATCACCAAACACTAGCTTGGTGTACCCCTCCTTAACAGGTCAAAGTTTAAGCATTCTCAAAACAGTGGAGAGGGCTAGAGAGTGAGGCGTAATCTCATCCAGGCTGCTTCAGCATTGTCTCAGCGTGATGAATATAGCAAAAGGCCTCCTAGGCAGAGTGGCTGGCAGCCGGCACTGTTGTCTCTCATAGTGCAAAGTACGAGGAATTATTTACACTGCTTCTCTTTCCTTCTCCATCTTCTCCACTTCAGGTTGTTTGAATGATGCAAAGCCTGTGGCCTGTATGCTTTTGTTTGTTGGCGTGTGCGTTACTGAATTTCTGTGTACTGCATGTGGCAAAAGGTTAGGGATAAGGGTGTGCAAAGATTTCATGTTTATGTTGCAGGATGTGCGTCAAACCTTTAATCACCTCAACTCTTTGTCCTAAACTACAATCAACAAGTGTCCCTTTGTCCAGCCTTATCTGTGTGTATAATAAGCGCGTGCCTGAGTTGTTATTTCATAAATGCTTCCAAACCTTTTGACCTGGTAGTTGAAGGGTCAACACAGGCTCAAGAGAAACTATTAACATTTTCGAAGTTTCTTACTTGACCAGCTCATGAACCTTCTACAAACATTAGCAGACTCAAAGTCAAGACCTCTTAAGCCGCCAAGTTTTCTTATACTCCTTTCTTTTTTTTTCTTGCTTTAGCTGCAGTATTGTGCTTTAGTATGAGCATTGCTGAGCTTTTCTGAGTCTGCAAATCCAGTGTGCAGCAGAAGTTGCACCAGTGAAGGAACTGAAATGGAGGACAGCGCTGACTGAGACAGAGTGCTGTATAAGTGCGTGAGAGATGGGACATCAGTTTTCACGTTCCTATGTGTCTGCAGATGTTACTAAATCTAATGAGAGAATTTGTAACGCTTTCAAAGCTGAAATCTAACCTTAAATCCTGCACGAAGTCAGCAATTCAGTGAGAGAGCAACAATTTTGTCAAAGACCCTCTTCAGACATTAAATTTATAACATTTGGCTACCCGCCAACCAAAATAAGCATGCAGATAGCTAACATTACAGCTCATCTATGAGGGAAAGCCTCAATGTTTGCATGTTATCAGGCTGTCAAAAGTATGGGAAGACACACGCCTCCTTCTCCACAGTGATATAATCGGCAGATGTAGTTTGGTAGAAAGAAAACAGTTTTGGAATAAAACTGCTCAAAACAAGATTTGGGGAATTTATTTGATATCTGAAAAGGCAACGCTGATGAGGTGCTCAAATGTATTTTTTTGGTGCTTAAGGCGAATGTCATTGAGAGATCTATTTTATTCAAGATAAGGTAGACATCTCTTTAGAAGATATTTCCAAAGCTATACACCACAACAGTTTTCAATGGAAAAATAGCACCACAATCCAAATCAATAATGTGTGCACTTGATTTTGGGGTGAACTGTGCCTTGAAGTGTACTTAAGTATTTTGAGCGTCATGGAAACTGATGGACACCGCTGTTCCACAGCACAACAAAAATGAGATAACTGCTGAAAGATGAAAAATGATTACAAATTCTCCAAAAGGACTTTCTTTTATGTTTAATTATGTTTTTGGTCAAACAGTGAGCTGATCATTGTTGATAGTCGACTCACAGAAGATACGTTTAGCAAATTATTGATTATTAAGACAGATCTTGAGTGCTGAACTGCTGATATTTTAAATTGTACACTTCATAGGACCGGGATGTCTGTCCGTGTATCCCTACTCATGAGTCATTGTCTCTGTTTGCACTCTCTACATACTAAACTTTCTCTTCCAGCCTCAGTAGAGTCTTTGCAACAACTGAGTGCCTCCCCGTCTGACTGCCATAAGGCAAATGACCCGAGCGTGACCTCTGTTGACTTCACGATCAGTGTTAGCGGGCTAATACACTGAAAAACATCCAAACTGGCAGTAAGTTAGCACTTCCCTCTCCAGGTAATGCAGAATGTGCAGGCAACACATATAGACACACACACACATACACAAAGTTGGAGAGCAAAAATGTCTGGAACAGTTATTCCAGAGTTAGCGTCATTCCTTCAGTCATACTGTCAATTGGTAAACTCTCCAATTGGTTTATATTTGTGTGGATTTGCCTGTTGGATCTGACTGGGGGCTGAAGACCACAGGATCCACAGCTGTTCATCTTAACAGCAATGAAATGGGGCTTAACACAGCAAGACGCTTACTCCACTTGGCGCCAGTCAAATACAGGGTTTACTTTCATTTAGCGAGGATGGGAAGAGGACACGGAGAGGTAGCAGCTCTCAGCAGGTGTTTGGGGCAGAGATTTAGCAGTGCTTGCAGTCAGAGGAGCAGCTATGCTAATGGTGACAGGATTTGGGGATGAGTGAGGCGTCTTATCAGACCATGCACTCTGTTGAAGCTTTTGGCAGTCATACCTGCCACCACAGGTACTTATTTTTACAGTGTACATTTTAAAACTCAGTCACCCTGCTGGGCTGTCTCTGGCTCACAAATGCATTTGCACATGGATCTATTTCTTTCCAGGCTGATCGTTTACCACCAGGAAGCCACAAACACTATTAGCCACTTAGAAGAAATATATAAATATAGTCTTGAAACTTTCTTTCTCTGTGTCTCTCAAGCTGCCATCAACCCCCCCTCGCCTCTTCTGCTGCTCTGCCTTTAAGTTTAGTATTTCCTTCCTCCGGTTGGTTGAGACATTCAGATCAGATTACTCCTCCTATTCAGGAAAAATCTCTGCAGCTGTAAATTAAAATTAATCTTTTAAAGTGTTTCATGACTGTTTGTTATAAAGCAGACCTTCAGACTACAGTAGCTATAGTTGTCTGCGGGAAGTTTTATTACGTGCATGCGTGTGCTTATAGATCCTCTCAGTGCAGACAGAATGGCTGGAACCATGTTACATAGTTTGATATATTTACTACCAAGTCTCAGTAGTGAAGTTAGACCTGCTGGAGGCCAGGGACTGGGTCATTTCCTGGACAGCAGTGGCGTCTCTTATTGGAAACCACTTCAATCTTCCTTCCACTACAGCAAATAACCAGCACCATATGCGGAAACTGTGCCTCATTCTTCGAGGATATTTCAAGTTAAGTTAATTTCTGGACAACACGGACAGTAAATCTTAAGGCGCATGCTTTTTGTTAGCTCGGCCAGCTTCAGGTTGGCTCCTGAATGGCGCTGGTGGGGAACCAGATGTTGCTCAGCAGTGGGGCAGCTGAGGAAGCTGTGCTTCCAGCTTTTCTGACCACTAGGGCTACTGTCTGTTCAGGATCACCACATTCCACAGACTGACAGGCATATGGGGACCATCATCACCTGGAGAACAAACGACAACTCACTTGACTTGATATTTGTAAGGTCAAATATCAGCGCTCACATGCAGATACTCCAGCGCAGAGAATGACAGCTTATGAAACATGTTACTAACTAGTAATAAAATAATAACATGGTCTAAAGTAAAACAGCTGTATCTGCCAGGTTTCTAACAGTGCGAGGGTTTGCTTGTAACTATTAATTTATTTGTCAATAAACTTATTTTGTAAGATTAATAAAAAACATGTTAAAACTTGAGGGACGAGTCCAGTGGGATTCTGATTCCTCTATGAGCAAGCTAATATGATTTACCCCTTGCTAACTTCTTGTGTATGTACAAGCTGTTATTACAGTGGCATCATATAATCAGATGCTGCATGTTTGACGGTGTTGTTTTATGCGTTTAATTTGAAAGGGGGAAAAAAATGCCCAGTCAAGACTATTCAGAAGGAACTGATGACTGAAAATTACATCTGCTGTCTAATAATTACACAGCCACGGAGACATACTGCTATCTGGGGTCGGCCGTGGCCGGGGGGAGTAGAGCAGGTCGCTCACTGGAGGTGACTCAATCTCTCACTCTTCCAACCCACATGTCAGTGTCCTTGTTCAAGTGTGTGATGGACAAAAGTGTGCATACATGAAATACAGTGCTGTACGTATATGACTGTGTGTTAACCCTTTGTTGTGTAAAAGTGACAATAAGACCAGAAAAGTGTAATATAGCATATTACACTTTTTCCTGTGTGTTTACTACTTCAACAGCTTTTGTGAATCCAGGACAAGCTAAAGAAATTAAATGGCAATATAGAAATGTGGGAAGAAAGTCACATTTGGCTTTTGATTTAATATGAGATTTGCATTAATGTTCATAATGAATAAAATGACATATTTTTATAAGAAGCAAGTAAAACAAGTGATTATGTTAACTTTTACAGATGCTCTTTTAAGTTCTCACACCTCTTTCGCTGAAGCAGCAGACTGATTAACAGTTTTACTGCAGGTCTATTTTTGCTGTCGTTTCCCAGTTGTCACGCAGTTCTTCAGTATTTGTGTTTCTCTGCTGTGCAAGTGGACTCAAGGCTACTAAAAGCCAGCCTCCTGATACTTTTGGTTGCCTCACTCAGGCGTGACGCTCACTTTTCCGATCCTAGCAGTCCACTGAGAGTCTCTGTAAAGCTAAAAGAGACAAAGTATATTAAGGAGAGGCTAATGGTTCAAACAGGTACCCCGAGCTACAGATCCTGGGCTTTGTGGTGCCATTTTTCACGGGTGAAAAACTATTGATATTTTTTTATGTGCGTTAATACAACATCTGGGTGTACTTTAGCCTCAGTTGTACTTGCACAGTTCCTCTGAGATGAATCCTGACGTTATCATTATGGTGCATCCACACTGGCGGTGATTCGCTTGTGGCACATTGCTTTGTAGCTGACAGCTGGTTGCTAGCGGATATTTCAGGTTGTCTGGCTAACCGTCTACTGTATTTATCATCCTGTCATGTGTCCATCACCGGTTCCCTGCTTTCTCATTGGTAGTTGCTTCACTTGCTTGCTCAAAGCTGAGGCTTGGGTTTCTAGCATTTTTTTGTGCCTGTACTTCCTTGAAGCTGTGGAATGTCTGTACCCAGCAACGACTGCAGCCGGCCCACAAGTTTCTTCCACTGTTTGTGTATAAAAACATTCTCGTGCACAGTATATTGTAATGTATTTAAATAATAACACTTAACAATAAATCAGGTATAAAAACTGATATGTGTCAATTAAGTATTCAGTGAAATGTTACATTTTTTACCCCCCAAGTCACCTCAAGTGCTTTGGCAGGGATCAGTACTACGCTGTCAGCCTGCTGTTTACCTTAGCTGTGAGAATGCCCTGTGTGGATGTTCTATTTACTCTGGAGGAGGCTGTAAAGCTTTGTGAAAGAACTCCAAATTGGGTCAATGAGTCAATGAAGATCACTTCTGGCTGATGAAAGTGATACTGAGGTGAGCTGTTGAGGAACTTTTCTACTGGTAAGTGCTGCTGTTAGCCGGTGTTAATGAAGCTTTCTTTGATGCGGATCTAATGTTGCCAGACTCGAGCAATTAGCGACTAAACCCTCATACAACGTGACAATATAGTCAAACTGTTTACCAGAGGGAAAGTGTGATTTTTAGGTCTCTCAAGAATAATTTTAGCTCATAACCAGGCGTTGTTGTTACAGTCACCTTGTTGACAGCTGTGCAGAAGCGGGAGGGCTGCATGTCTGATCGGCTGACAATAACTAACTGTGACACGATCAAGAATAAATAAGCACGTGTTTATGCACATTTTCTTATGTTAGAGCACTGACTTCAGTTTGGGAGATGAGGCTTCAGGTTATATATAGTGTGAAAGCGCAATTTCTTGTTTTTAAATTTAAACTAACTTATAATCAACGCTTTTCAGTAGTTTTGTAGCTAAATGTAGGTTTTCAGAGTATTCGTCTGATTTCCCCATTTGTTTTGGAATTCTAAGGAGTCTGGAACATAGTAATGGAATTCTGTTGCAGTACAGAGGGATAACTTCCTAGGGTCTCTAGTCACCATGGCACTGCGACTTGCTTCCTGCTTGGACACAGTGAAAGGTTTAACTCAGGCAGGACTCATCCACTTCGCGTCATGAGCAGACGTTTCACACGTGGTCACTTGAAGTCACAAATGCCATTCACCTTTGGTCGTATCACATCAGTGTGAATTAGTTCCTGGGTGGCCTGTGTTTCATGGTGTAGTGTCTTAACAGATAATCCAAGAGATATGAAAAATTGTGTACATTAGTATGTGTCTGCATGTGTGTACCTCGCTCCAATGTAGAGCGTCCGATTGACTTGAAGGATCCTCTGGATGTGTAGAGGCTCTTGTCTCAGCCACGTTCTGTGTGGTCGGCCCAGAAACACAGGGTATCTTCTCACCACTGTCCGAGAATCAAACAGAATTGTTTCTCAGAAACGGACATCCGTCTTTGCCAAAAGTAGTCAGCATAAAAGTCGTTTTGTGTTAGTTTGTTTTGACAGTTCAGCTTCAGTAACAGGTATTCAAGGTGAGGTTGGAGTGAGCATTTGAGATCTGCATTTGAAAGAACAGCCGATCCGCTACATTAAGCATACCGGGACACGAAGGAGATCCCAAACAAATAATCTGAAAATGAAAGATGTCTGAACTGCACCTCATATGTCATTATATTCGGAAGTTTTTGTTTGTTGCCTGATTGAAATTCACTTTTGATGGATTGTTCATTTAAATGCAGCTTTTTGTTGACAAGTTTGGCAATGCATGTTCTGCCAACTGGTTCAGATAATTCAAAAAGACAGAAACAAATATCTCAAAGGTAAATGTTCAGTGTTGTACATCGAGGAAGAGGAACCGCAAGGGAGACAGACCAAAGATAAAAGCGATAAAACATTTTCAGCGGCTTTCTGTCATGTTGCACCACAGATATGCAAAAATAAACGTAACAGCTACATAACAGCTGCACATAAGATCGATCACTAGCCAGTACAGTTAACTGTCTCTGACCTTGACAAGGTGAATAAAAGCATTTTCATCTGATGTCTTTTCTTGTAGTCTCTTCTATGCTATCATATTTCTAAAACTTCCACCCTGTACAGTCTGCACATCTGCTTTCTTCTTTTTCATTTTTCCTCTTTTACTTTATTCTTACCCTGTATGTATTTTTTTCTCTTTTACTCCATCACTGCATCGCTCTGTCCTGAGACCCACTGTGATTGGGTCGCAGAACAGAGTGAATGAGCCTTCTGTTTCCACTTATACCTGCTGTAAACCACAGCTGCTGGGTCTACTGTAGCCAAGCCAATAGGTAGCTCCCAGCTGTCTGACAAGTCTACGCTCAGCTGTTCAGTATTGATACACGGAGAAGGGCCTGGACTTAGCTGGAAAACCACCAGTCAATATTATTGAACTGCAGTCAATCAAGCTCTGGGCTAAGCTAGAGACTGCCAAGCTGATACGGAGCCATGAAGTCTGAGTGTTTGAGGGGCTGCGTCTCTTGAGGGTCTGAGCGCGTGTGTGGGAAAGTCATGAATGAGAGAGCCCCTTCTGCGGGTTCGGTCTCATTCCTGAAGCTGACCCCACACCTCCTGACCTGCACCGCAGTCAACACGTTTTGTGTGAGAGCCTGCCTAAACTCCACAGCCACCATCATGACCTTAAGCCTTTTCCATAGCCTTCCCCCCCAATCCATCACCATGCGTATTTGGCTGCAATCCAACACTTCACATTGTGTCCTGGGTGAGAGAAATGCAAGGGAGTAAAAGGGAGTAGGGCAAGAAAGTGAGGAGGTCAGACCTTCTGTAGGGATGAAGTTCAGGGGCCCTGGTTCCTCTGGGAAAGCCGAGCTAGCCGTTCGCAGCAGCCAACACAGCAGAAAGAAGTAGGGAGGAGCCACAGCAGCCATAGCAACCCAACTGCAGAATCTGTGGAAATTTAAAAAAAAAAAAAAAGAAAAAAAGAAGAACATTGTTAAGTTATAGCAGGTACAGTCACTGACTGGCTAACTAACTAGCAGGCTAGTTTGTTGGAGTGAAGCGTCATCTTTGTATTCGCACAGCATCTATCTCTTTGTCCCGTTGTGAGGGGAGATAAACATCTGCTGAGTGATGGATTAAGTCATCCACTCCGGGAGAAGTGTCCAGTCAGCTGCCAGATCACTGTGGCATCACCACATCAAACATCACACCACTATGACACGTCTAAATCCTATGGGAAAGAGACATCAGAAGAAAAAGAGAGGGTGACATCCTGTCCAAGACGGAGGACAAGGTATGTCCCATGCACAAATCAATAAAAATCTCTGTAGGCATAAAGAGAGAGAAGAGCTCAATACGCATCAAGTATTATCTAGGATGAGAGACAGAGAGAGAAAGAAGTGGTGGTTTACTTAAATGAAATGCTTTCCAGTGACGCAAATCATTTTTCACTGGGCAGTACTCAGGCATGTAGGTCTAGAATGTAATTCATGTGGAAATACAAATGATACCCAAATGAAGTTAGCCTGCAATCCATCTAGAAAATGATGACTCCAGCACTTAGCCTTGACGGAGGAAAGCTCTCAGAATTAATATTGACTTAAACCACAAACCTCAAAAAGGTATGAGGGACTGGCCTCAACCCCCTCGATCTGTTTCTGCAATCGAGCTGCCAGAGAGAACTTTACAAAGTTGTTACAGTCTTAAAGTCTGACTCATCTGTAATTATAGTAAATTTCCTGCCATGCAATAAATTGTGTTTTCAAAGATGTTCCACAGAAACACTGTAATTCACAAAGCCCCATAGCTCCACACTTATCTCATGGAGTAATTTGCTTTGAAAATCTAGTGGGGAGGCAGTCCCTCCCCACCACTGCAAACACAAAGCATTTTTTTTACAGTCATGCACAACTGCAACATTTGACATTTGAATATTCCAAGGTGAATTTCTTTATGCAAAATGCCTTCGCATTAGTCACAGACGCACAATGTGTAAAACAATGCAAAATGTAATACTGACTGTACAGTGTAATCGGACCTCTTTGTGTCAGCTGTTACATCCATCAACGAGGATCAATTATGCTCATTTCCACCTCCAAATGTTTATTGTTGACTTTTACTAGAGTAACGTTGTATGATTTACAGTTAAAAAAAAAAAAATTACTACATTTTAACTGGCCTTGTTGCAATTCACGTGCCCGTGAGCATCACCTCTTCCGTTCTGGCAGCACTGAGGCTCCAAAACCAAACTGAAAACCTCCTCAAAAACACAATTACTTGTCCGTGATTGGAGATGTGAATCTTTCAGATCCATCCATACTTGTTCAAGTCACAATCCAATCCAGAATATGAGAGTGGACAGCTTGATCTGTCTTTGTCTTGTTCAATTTATTTTAAATCAGTACTGCGGGTCGCAGAGCTCTACTGGCAACAGATTTTGCTGTGATCTACTTCTTAACTTGTTTAAAAGAAACAAACATTAAATCAAAAACTGATAAACAAAATCACGACAAATGTGGAAATAAGAAAATACTTAATGTCCAGTGTGATAAAGAAAGTTTTCGCAGGACTCAATGCAGTCCTGTGAAAAACTAAGTACACCCTTACTGCTTCCAAAGGAATAAAGATGGCAGCTTGCAGTCAGGTGCTGCTAATCAAATGCACCTGATTAAACGATCATCAGCACTTGTGACCACCTCTATAAAAGCTGAAATTTTGGCAGTGTGCTGCTCTGGAGCATTTAGGTGTGTGTTAACACAATGCACGGTCTTCCAAGGAGTAGATGTCCCAGAATATTCACCCCAAAATCTGTCTGTGCAGTGCTCAGAGAACCTGCAAAAACCCAAGAGCTACATGACAGCACAATTAGAAAAGGACTGGAAAAGTACGGCTTGTTTAGAAGGGCTGCCAGGAGAAAGTCTCTTCTCTCTTAAAAGAACATGGCAGCACAGCTTAGGTTTGCATCTAAACAAAGACTTCTGGAGCAGCATCCACTGGATAGTGGAGATGTTTGGCCATGATGCACAGCATATTAACACAAGCACCTCATAACAACTATTAATCACATTGGTGGAAAGGGGGGTGATTTGGGCTTGTTTTGCAGCCACAGGACTTGGACGCCTTGCAGTCACCGAGCCAACCATGAACTACTCTGTATACTGAAGTATTCTAGAGTCAAATGTGTGTCCCATCTGTCCAATGGCTAAAGTTAGGCCTAAATTAGGTCACGCAACAGGACAATGATCCCAAGAACAGCAGCAAAACTACAACAGAATGGCCAAAAAAGAAAAGAATCAAGGTGCAGGAATGGCCCTTTCAAAGTTTCGACCTCAACTTGACTGAATTGCTGCGGCGAGACGGTAAAAAAGCTGTGTATTAAAGAATGCTCGCAAACCTCAATGAACTGAAGCAATGTTGCAAAGACGAGTGGGCCAAATTTCCTCCATAATGATGTGAGAGAGTGATGAAGTCACACAGCAAATCATTACTTCAACTTATTGCAGTTAGAGTGGTTCTATGAGCTACTGAATCATGTGGGTACTTAGTTTTTCACAGGACTGCATACAGTTGTGCGAAAACTGTATGTGGTAACCTAAATACTATAAGCATAGCCGATGTGTCATCAGAAACATGGACAGTATAAAACAGTACGTTTTTCCACAAGATTTTGCAATACTTATTACAGTGAACTAATTATCAATTAGTTTTGCTGAATACTGGTTGTGTTAATATGCAGCCATGGATAAAGGTGATATACAGTTTTGTACAGTCTGTACAGTGATATATGGGCTCCCTTTGTGTAGCCATTGTCAGTCTCCCTCTCTTACACACTCGCTCTTTTTCCCGAAGGATACAAACAGCCATTGTGCAGCCCATCTCTTTAATGGAGTCTCAGACATAACCTTATCAGGACATATAATCTTTATGGGACATTTCTCAAATTCCCTGCTCTGACATCAGAATAAAAGTGAAAGGAGTGCTAATTACTCAACACCCACAAGCAAATTACGGGACATGAAGGGGAAAAGAGTCACAGAGAGAAGAAAGGAGGTCATGGGGTAGAGGGAAAGAGAAAGAGATGGAGTGGGAGATAAGTGGGAAAGAGTAAGAAACAGAAAGAACAGATGAGAAGTCAAGAAGCCAGTATATCCAATCAGAGATTCTATTGTTTCTGCTATTAATAATGTATGAATAAATGCCAGGCAGTATGCATTCGATTAGTATAATTAGACACCCAGGGCTATACAATTTCATGGGACAGCAGAATAAGTAGGTACACCAGTACTAAAGCCTAGTGTGTGTGTGTGTGTGTGTGTGTGTGTGTGTGTGTGTGTGTGTGTGTGTGTGTGTGTGTGTGTGTGTGTGTGTGGACACGCAAATGGTTCTGAGCCAAAGCATCTCTGTAATTATGACAAATGGCAACAGCCAGTCCATTCAGAAGCATCGCTGCATGGTACGAGCTATACAGTGGTGTGCCATTATCATTGAACGAGGCATACTACAAGTCACATATACATTTTGCCATTTGGAGGAGACACTAATCCAAAATATTCAACCCCAGGGTGCTATAGCACTCCGTGTTCAAAATTGAAATGGCAGTAGATGTCACTGAAGTCCTATTGTAGCTGGCACACTGTGTGGGCTCCCTGGATTTAAAAAAATGTTAAAAAATTATACTGTCAGTGGAAAAATGTCGGTTCTTTCACCGTGGGGGTACTGTTGCTTCCACTGTTGTGACATATAAATACAAGGATTGAGCTGGCTTGTGGGAACAATCCCAAAAGCCATCCTTGGGTGCCAAGTAGTTAATACAGATAGCAAACGACAACACTGGAGGGAAAAATACAAATATTAGCTGGTCAAGCATAAGCCTGAGGCTTAGCGTCCCATCGGCTCAACTCAGCACCACACTCCACTAACTTCAAGTGAATTTACACGGACTTGTTAGTCTGTCTGACTCCACCATCTCAGACCAATTTGATTAGGTTTTTAGACAGGTAATTTTCAAGCTGCCAAAAAGGTGGGGATGGGGTGGCAGATGCGGGGTTTAGGTATCTCCTTGGATCTCATCAATGCCAACCCAGAAATGATTTCCACTGTAGCCAACTTACATAACAAATCACCAGCCAATCAATGATATCTACAGTCTTAAGCAAAGCCCTAATGAAGACTAATTCTGATCTGATAAGGACTCAAGAACACAGGCTTAAAAGAGAAGAGGAAATACTTAAGACGGCAAAAAAAAAAGACGTGGGGAATGTCTGCAACGCTGGATCGGATGCAGGTTATAGATAGATACTGACCCTCTATTGCAGGGGTCTCGGTACTTTGCATGCAAATAGAACACCTCCTCATCAAATGAAGACGCTAATATGCTCTGAAATGTTTTTGTCACTTATTACCGTTGCCATGGCTCTCGCTTCCTCCTCTCCTCAGTCTTTCTAACTTTGTTTTTTTCCTTTCACCATCTCGTTATGCAGCGGTTTCTCTCCTGCGCCGCCTTAACCCTAGTCTTGATGATGTGCATGCTCTCACTATGCTTCTTTCACACAGCTGTGAGGTGCTTGCACTAAAAAATTGGATGAAGAGTTGAAAGAAAACCAAGATTATGCATGTCCTAGATATAGGGAAAATGGTAATGAAATGGAGCAGTATTAATGGGGAACACAGTGGTGGTGGTTTGGGTGTTTATGATTGAAATATTTAACAGGGCGCTTTTGAGTATTATGCAGGGGTATCAAAGAGTACTCAAGCAGTAGCCTATAATATAATCCCTTTTCACACTGGTCGCCCAGCATCAAAAACCCTGTAGAGGAAGAATGAACACAAATGTGATCTATTTCAACTCAAATCCTATTATTGCCATTTTACAAAGCAAACTGTAAGGCAATTTTTTTCTTTTCACCAAAAAAAAAAATGTAGTGTTTGCAAGTAATGCATGTATTTTTCTGTAATAACAACAACTCATGTTATTACTATGACATGTGATGCATGGGGAAATGGGCCAAGCTCAATAACTGGCCCACAAAGTGTAAACTAAGTGTGCAGTTTGGATGAAAAATGTGTTATTTCAGTCTCATTGCCTCCATCAACAAATTGTAGAGGTTGTACACTCCCTGCTTAGCACCAAATACCAGTAGACTCATGGGGCATTTAGCAGCTGAAAGCCAGTTATTTAACTTACTTTAAGAGGTTAGTGGAAAACAAAAACACAGAGTGAATAGTGGGCATACTTTATGGTGGACAGGAACAGAACTCCATATAAATGCTCGCTTTATTCTGTATTTTGCTTGTGAACAACTTTTTTCTTTTTGCACTCTCAAGACTGATTGCACCAATTAACTCAAGCTAAAAGTTTGCAGAACATATTCACTTTTTTGTGTAAGCAGTTGCCATCATAATTCAGTTCAATTTCATATAGCGCCAAATCACCTCAAGGCGCTTTATATTGTAAAATGAAGATCCTACAGTAATAGAGAGAAAACCCCAACAATCAAGTGACCTCCCTATGAGAAAGCACTTGGTGACAGTGGGAAGGAAAAACTCCCTTTTAACAGGAAGAAACCTCCAGCAGAACCAGGCTCAGGGTTGGGCAGCCATCTGCCGCGACCGGTTGGGAGGGAGACAGGATGCTGCGGAAGAGAGCCAGAAATGAATACAGATTAAATGCAGAGTGGTGTATAAACACATAGAGAGTGAAAAGAGTTGAAAGAAGAAGAAACACCCTAGGACCCCCCCCCCCCCCATCCAACAGCCTAGGCCTATTGCAGCGTAACTAAGGGAGGTTTCAGGGTCACATGATCCAGCCCTAACTATAAGCTTTAACAAAAAGGAAATTTTTAAGCCTATTCTTAAAAGGTAGAGATGGCGTCTGCCTCCCAAATCCAAACTCCTCCCATTCTACTTTTAAAGCACCCTAGGAACCACAAGTAAACATGTGGTCTGAGAATGAAATGCTCTATTTGGAGTAATAGAGTATTATGAGGTCTTTAAGATAGCATGGGGCCTGATTATTCAAGCCCTTGTATGTGAGGAGAAGGGTTTTAAATTTTATTCTGGCTTTAACAAGGAGCCAATGAAGAGAAGCCACTATGGAAGAAATGTGCTCTCTTTTCATATTACAGTAGCTTCAGTGGGTTTTAGTGCTACCAGTACAAGAACCTTGTTTTCATTGTGAATAAAGGTCTGCAGGTAATACTCAAGGGGAAACAACAATAACCTGAAGGTTTTAACAGTTAACCAACCTGTGTTATTGTAGGGGAGACACACACATGTAACAAAAGACTTTGAGCCTTAAAACACTTAATAACTTTGAAAGTAGTATCACTTTGCCTCAGGGTGAGCTCCACCAAGATGACCTTCAGGGTTTTGTACCCGAGCCTATACTGCTACATGGAAAAAGGATATTAAGTATGCAGCAGAGGATTTTATGATTGTTCTACTTCCTTTATGTGAACTTAAATACACCTCATAGATTTCCAAGAGGCTGGCCTAATTGTCATATTAGTGGAAGAGGAGAGGCTGCTTTATGGAGTGTGCAGAATCAATGACAGGTGATAGCCTGATGCTGCTTGGGTCTCCTTCAGTCAGCGATAGCATAGGATTCAATATGCGGCAGGGTTGTGTGGAAGTAAGGGAATGAAAAATAAGAAGTGAGAATGAAAGCTAGAGGGAGGATTTAAGGCAAAGATGGAAACAAATGCAGCTGCTATAAAAAAAAAAAAAAGGAGGTTGGAGAACAGAGAGGACAAGGCAGGACAAAGAAGATGACAAAAATAATGCACCGTGGGGAGCGATGAAGAGAAACAGAGGTGAACGAGAAACAAGTGAAGCATTCAAACGGAGACGGGAGTCACACCGGAAATACAGACACTGAAGCCAAAGAATGTGTGGAATGAGAGAGACAACGAGAGGAAGAGCAAAGAACCAATCGTGCTCTTGCTCTGCCAGATTTATCTTCACCCTGAGCCAAGAGTAGACTAGTGGGAAGAACTTATGGCTCTGCACTTTTCTGGTTTTCAACTTATCTGAAGTGTTGACATCTTTCTTTATCTCTTAACGCGCACATCTTGCCTCTAAGTAACGCATTCGAGAAACACGGGGTAACGTACCATAAATATGCTGGCGGATTAACAGACTTTTATATTAATCTTTGTACCCTGGAGACCTCAACCTTTTAAAGTCAGTGATTCAGTGTATTGAAGACGTAATTAACTAGATGAACAACTTCCTGCAAGTCAACAAAGACAAAAATGCTTGTTCGTTATTAGTGCTAAGCTTAAAGCATGATAGGAAACTTATTCTCATTCGTGGTTTTGCCCCTAGAAATACACTACCACAAAGGTCATAAATCTGAGTGCTATTGTTGATTACAACCTTATGTTTTATGGCAAAGCCTCAAAAATGTTGGGTTTTGGGCTGCTGTTTTTGTTCCTGTTCCTCTTCCAGTATTTTGTAAGACCCGGTCCCTCGTGTTTCTCACTTTTCCCATATGTATCTCGTGATTCTTTGTCTCTCTTTCCCTTTATTTGCTTTTTTTGTGTGTCCCTCTTTTATGGTTATTTCCTGTTCTGTTTTATTACTCACTTTCTTGCGTGTCGTGTTTTATTTTGCTTCTTGTCTCTGTCTCATCCCTGCCTTTGTGATTGTCTGGCCTCTTTGATTAATTTCACCTGCATGTTGTTTCCTAATTAGTTGCCTGTGTATTTATATCCCAGCCCTTCCCTTAGTTAAATGTCAGTCCTTCTGCTTTCTTATCTGCTCATTTACCCTGTAATTTTGGTTTTTCCTTTTCATTTTCATTATTTCTTTCCTGCCTGGACCCTTCAGTGCCCTCAGTTCTTCTTCTCTATGTTTCACTTAAGCTTACCTTTGCTTGTCTCTCCTACTTTTCCCCATCTCTCTCTGTGATATATTGTTCGTCATTTATTACGTATTTATGTTTTGGTTAAAGTTAATGATGAAAACAATTGAACTGTAAGCTAAGATCAGGTAACTAAAACAATAATAAAAAGCCATTATTGTTGGCCTGTGACAAGACATACAGTATGCTACATGAAATCAATAACTCAACAACACTGAATCCAAATCTTGAGGAGCAGAATTATCCTTTAGGCACCAAATATTCAAGTATACTGGAATGAAAGTAAAATCCCTCCTCTCTTGTCTCCCCAAATGACTGCAGGATGGATGCAAAATTTCTGCTGCTGCCAGATTCCTGATAAGAAGACAGAAATTTAAAAACATCACACCTTCTCCCAGAGCTCTTATTTCCCTTATTCGGCTTCTGGTTAATTACAGACTTTATCAAAATTGGACTTCTTGCCTTTAAACACAATACCATTCCACCAATCTGGTGCAAGAACTCATTTTTAAAAGACTTCAAATCAATTGAAAGCTAATGGAATATAATATTAAATAAAATACATACCAGGTTGCATTAGACGAGCTCCAACATTAACAGTGTAAATAACAGATTGGAAACGTTTGTTTTCCCCCGCGGTTATTTATTTTTTTAAACTTTTGTTTAAACTGCATCTGGTTGTTCATTGAGTCTCTGCTGGAATAAAATGTTTTACATTATGTTCTTGTGCTTTTGGGAAACGCACCTTAAATCTGCTGTGCTGATTCGAGACAGTGAGTCCCTCGCTATCAGAAGCAAATGCATGCATACATAGTTTACTTTATATGACATGCACACAACAAAACACACCTCCTTTGGGCATTGTGCCTCCACTCAAGCCAAACCACTGTCTTCCCCCTCTATCTCTTCCAGGGCTAATGTAAAAACGATGTAGGAGATCCCTCCACTTCAGTGAAATACACACACAACTTATTCTTGGGACTTGAGTGACCTGGGGTCTGTTTACTAGAAATTTGCGTCAGCATGAAATCCCGGAGCCTTAAGCAAACCCCCCCCCCCCCAAAAAAACCAAATTTTTAAAGTAAGAAAACAAGACTGTGTGTGTGTGTGGGGGGGGGGGGGTTCAGAATGGTTAAAGCGCAGAGTAAAAAGGAGGGGAGTACAGAGTAAATGAAAAATATAGAGTGACCTTTTTTCACAGATCACTGATTTTCCCATGCACTGACAACACGGTAAAGATTCATGTGGTGAGAAATGAGTGCAGCACGTCCAGGAGGACAAAACATTTCTTTAACACTCCTCTGTCATCAGAATCAAATGACGAGAATGTGTGCTCTGTCTCCGCTACCTTACTACTTTCTGCGGTTAGTACAGTATCTCCTTTGTGTGTCTAATAGATGTATAATTTCAAAGGATTTAAAGGTTGGTGCTGGAATAAGATAATCTTTGGCTTTTTCTCTTAGATGTGGATGTGCTCCTATTAACGGGTGAGAAGGATCTCGATGAAAGACTGCCGGATGACGGCACAGAAATGTAATACTTGTAATAGCTTATTGTTGATGAATGGATATCTTTGAGTTTTACCGAGCTCTCCCTGGAGTTGTGTCACTGTCATTAACCTTCACAGTCCTCAAAATTACAGCTGTGAAGACATCAGGAGACGGAATAGCTGCAGCCGCAATCTAGAAGGAGCAGAACAAAGAATTTGCAGCGCTGGCTGCCAACGTCCGCAGGTTAATTATAGGTTTGCGTTTCAGGAAGACTCTCCGACAAAAAACCACCCAAGATAAATCTTTGATTCTTTTATTTTTCTACCCTCCACTTTACCTCTCCCTGCTTCTTTCATCTCTTCAGTACCAACATACCTTTGTGTCTGAGTGCCTCTGACTGAGGTGGTCATCGAAACAGCGATGCATAAAACGAGGACAAACATCATGTCACATCACAACAGCAGGGATAGCCCTGACCTTTTGGCTTCCCACCAGTTTACAACCATCATTAGCAGGGCAGAGATCAGGGGCCAAGGCCATAAATCAAACTCAAACCATCCATGTAGGAGAAACCCAGCTACACTGCAGTAAAAATGAAAAGAAAACACACTCTCAGACTGATGGGAGGCTAAAAGCAACTCCATCCGTCAGGGCTGGAGGCTCCATAAAGTCAGTAAAGGAAAACACACGAGGCGATAATCTCCAACATGGTTACAAAAAAATACAGAAACCTTGCTAATGGCAATAAGAGGTTTTGCAGCATGACAGAAGCCCTCTTGATGTGATTATTCTGCAAAAAAAACCCAAAGGACATGTATTATCCTGCATAAACACACAGCGGTAACTCAATAGGGCAATGTGTTCCCATCTGGAGACTGGTTGCCCTTTTTGCTTTTGAATCAGGAGAGGTGGATTTATTGTAATGGCAACAAGTGACTGTCGGAGGGTGCACAGGGTCATATAGCAGGAACAAAATTTGAAGCGGAGGGCAATGCTCAATACTCACGTTTGCACAATAATACTTATATTCATATGCATGCTTTTCATAAATTAGAGAGCTAGTGATATGATACAAACCACCTCCTGAATGCAAAGAAAATAAATGCAGGAAATGGTTAACAGTGATACTGGTATGAAGAGAGAATCAGTGAATTCCTGGAATCAAACAAAAAGCAAACAAAAGCTGAATGCCATTTTACAGTGTACTGCATTTAACAGACAGAAGAGGCATCAAGCTTTTCATCCAGAACTCTGAGTGAGAAAGAATGAGTGTACTTTAAATTTAAAATTTTGTTAGAGGCAGTTTGCGCATCTCTAATTACCGTAAGGAGTAACAAGACAAAAAAATCAGATATGTTTGGATGACAGTGTGTGAGAAAGGACAGCATCAGAGTGTCTATAAAAGAGCTGTCGGCAAAAGGAGACGAGACACACAGGTGTTTGTAAAAAAGCAGACCTCTCAAGCCCCCACCCCACCCCCCTCCCCTTATACAGTGCATGAAGCTCTACTGGATAAAGTCTGCACTGTTTGGTTTCAAGGCATTCAGTACAGAGTTAATGATGAAATAATTCAGTGAGCAGAATAGCTATATAAGCCACAAGCTATAACATCCAACAATAATATTCTCTCAGCTGTGTCCAGATTTTTCTTTTTTTTTTTTTTGCAAATTTTGCAGGAAATCATCTTGTCAAAGGCTCCACTGTGAACGCCCCCGTCATAAACAGCTTCTAAAAGCAATTTTCTTTTTCTCTACAGAGACAGGGATGCATTGCAGAGTATCTTCTCTCAGCAGACGGCTGACAGATCAGGGCTGGCACAGGTAAAGATAAAAAGTGTACCTGCAAGTCCTCAGCTTTTGATTTCCCATTGACACTCACACACACGTTTGTCCTTGCTCTAGCTGTGCGCACGCAAGCACAAACTCAGTAGATACTCCGCCTCCTCAACTGGACTCACACATGCATCCCTCCGCCCTTCCTTCTTCCTGTGACCGTCTCCTCTCACCTTCTTTTTCCCTCTCCCAGCACAAATCAGCCAATTCAGTCAAATAAATTCAAGTGTGAGTTCATGCACTACAGTAACTATGGGTTCCCCCTTCTGCTCTGCTTTGAATGTCACATCTCATGCAGCGTACACACACACACACACACACGCGCACGCCGTGATGTCAATCAACAGACGTCTCCAGCTGACGACTGTGCACACAAGGCAGCTGTGAACAAAGACACACTGCTCCATGTGTGCTGAGGAGCAGCTCCAAACTCAAAACAAACAAACAGAAATAAGCACACTTACATAAACACACACACACACACACACACACACACGCACACACACACACACACATGCACATTGCATTGCAGGCATAACTCCAAGGCTTGGCTGTGTGCAAGTTTGATCCTTCTCACCATGTCTGAGAAGCATGTTAATCGGCGAAGGAGGCTGCCAGCTCAGCCATATACGTCTATCTTTCTTGTTCTTACTCCCTATGTTTCCGTCTCTGCCTCTATCTGCATCTATTCTCTCCAATCTGTCTTCGCTCGAATCAAACCGCTCCCTCGTTGTATTTATCTCACATTCCTCTCCTTCTCCTCCTGTTCTTGCTTGAGCTCTCATCCTATCACAACAAATCATGTCTGTCTTTTTGCTTTTACATTTTAATGCACCCCCCCCCCCTTCCCAGGATGAAACTGATGGGATTTAAAATACTAAAGAATGAATGGTTTATTTAGAAGGAGTTGGGTAAAGATAGCTCACTTTTACCCACCTGCCTGACATCTTATTGCCCTCTTCTTTTTCCCTTCCCCTTTGTCAACCTCAAGTCTCCTCCACTTCTACGCTCTGATGGTTTGGCATCTGTTTGTGTTGGAGTAGATTTGGTTCTGGTGACTGGATCTGGGTGAGTAGCTGTGGGGTGCTGGATGAGTTTCACAGGACGAGTTTTTATAGAATGAGCTTTGAAAGCTGAAGGGCAGAAAGAACGAGGAAGGGAAGATGGCAAGAGGAGACTGCTGTGTGAAGAGGGATATAGCAGGTTCGTGTTTACTGAGACAGTTCCTAAGATTCCAAGCTCTCAACTTTAAGTCATGAGGCGGGGGAGTGAAAGGAGGTGGTCATCTCATGAGTGCAGACACTGATAACAATGGTGAGACAGATGACAAGGGAGTAGAGCAAAGTGGGGGCAGAAGCGAGGAAATTAGAAGAGGAGCGCATGAAGAAGTGCGCTAAGTGCTGTCAATTTAGAGAGAAGATCATTCAACAGCGCCACATGTGAAAAGTGGATGCACAAAAGAGAGCCTTTAGCTTTATGAAACACCAGCGTGGAGACACAAATTAAAAGAGATGTTGTATTCTCAACCTGAATGACCTAGGCAGGCGGTCAAAGAAGATGTGTTATGGTTGACAGCCTCTTTTCTTTACTTTACCCCATAAGGCTCTCAGGCTTGGCCTCCATTCGTGGCATTGCACTTAAAAATAAATGCATTCACATGACACACTTCACAGATAACATCCCAGTGGGGTTTGCTCTGCTCACTCAACCCAGTAACATCCACTCTTATTTGCATAAAACAGGCTCAATCGCCTCCTTGCTGGATTACAATCACAGGGCTGTTCAGCAATACTTCATTTACGACCTGCCATCTTATGGAGCAAATACAACTGACGAGAGCCACCGAATAATACAAGAAAAGCATTTACATTGGAGCAGCTCAGGTAAGCTATATAAGTAAGCAAACTGTATTTCTACAGCACATTTAAAACCAAAGTGCTTTACACTAAAATAGAAAGTACATTCATTCACAATGTTTATATGAAACAACCCAACAGCAACCAATCCGAACGCAGTTTTAGAAATCAGCAGTTTCCAAAAGCTTAACAGAAAAGGTATGTCTTCAGCTTAGATTTAAAAATAGTCACAGCTGATGCGTGCTTGAAGTCATTTGCGAGGTCATTCCAGAGTTTTTGGTGCAGCAACACCAAAGGCGCGAGCTCCTTCGGAAATAAGCTGTGACCGCGGGACGATCAGGAGCGACTGAGAGGCAGGCCTTAATGATTTTGAGGGACTGTATGGACGCGGCATATCTGCCACATATGCGGGCGCAAGACCATTTAAGGCTTTGAACACAGCCAGCGCCGTTTTGAATGCAGCACATTCATTGCATTGATTGTGAAGGCTGGAGCACAGAACATTCTCAAGGATGTGTAAGGTTGAAAGGCTGTACAGTGAAGCTGTTCTCTCTGTGTTACCTGTCATGAAGTCAGTGGAGAGGAATGAAGCAGCTCATCTGGGCTTTTAAAATCCCACATAACAAAAACAAGAATCCAACACACAGCTCCATCAGTCCTCTCACTCACGTCCCCATTAAAGCACTGGTCTGGTACACAGATATTTTGCGCTCCTTCCACTCCAGCAGACTGGTAGACATTATTTTGTTCTCTGAATACCATGGTAAGTGGTTCATTCATTGATTGGTGTTTCTCGAGGCTTTTGAGCAACAGGGTATAACATTGCAGAGCAGACAGGAGATGAACCCCCTGCTGCAGCTGTTGACAGAGGCTGCCATTTGAAAACAACTGAGAAGAGGACAAACAGCAAGGCGCTGACGTAACTCGCCCAGGCTGGTTTCAACAGAATGTTTATTCTAGCACGCTATTATAGTGACGAAAAGAGATTTAACCAAAAAAATAAATAATAATAATAAATGCTGTCATAAAGCAACTTGCATGGGCCACGTTTCTTTAAGACCCACTTGGTCCACTTCTGCTGAAGTTTACAACATTTGCTACAGTGGCTCTGAATAGCTGTGAGAGAATGTAAATGTGATGGGTGTAGATGGACCTACTTAAAGCTGTAGTACAGAAACAAACTCCTCTAAAGTACAGCATGCCCTCCGGCGGCACTGCTTTCTGGACTGTCGCAGCTATTGTGGAGAAATGCCTGTTTTTACAATGTATGCATGTAGACTAGATTGTTACTGAAACTAAAGGCCTCACTGTGTGCTTCTCATTGACACAAATTCAGTAAGAAGTATTCCTGTCATAGTTTATTATTGAGGGAAAAGCACCCAGTCCATTTAAGCAGCTTCCACTCCCACTCAGACAGCCATCTCACGCTGGGCAAAAACAAAACCACCCTGTGGGAAGTGAGTGAATGAAACCGAGGCATCACACTGGTGCAGCTAGGCGCATGGTGTTGAAATGCCTGATGTAACATCCTCTATATGAACTGCAAATTATGCAAAAAGGATAACATAAATTGAATAATGTATGGGTTCATTTTCAGCTAATCAATTAACAGCAGGTAGCAGCAGTTGATTTGCAAATTCCTTGATGTTTTGCCACCGCTCTTTATGTGGCTGGCCATGCATACGGAAATGACAGCAAAACACAACACGTTTAGGACAATTCTTTAAATAAAACCTAACCAAAAAAAAAAAAAAGGGTACAACAACACTGCAAAAGCAGTCAAACCACACGCTAGAAACCACTGAGAAGTACCATAAAGACTTTAGCACACATGAAAGTAAAGAGCATGTGCTGTATTGTCAGTGCACATGGCAATTAGAAGTGAAGCAATGCTCCGGGCCTGGATTGATCCAACAACAACAGCCAACAACAACCTGCCTGTTATTGACAGATCTCTGGGGTTTCATTGCTGCATAGAAGCCCAGAGGCCACTTTGTTGGGCACCAGCTTTCTCTCTCTCTCTCTCCCCTGCTCACTATTCTTTGTGTGAGAAACAGCGGTGTTCAATATTGCCTCACGAATGTCAGGCTTGGTTTTCCTATCAACAAAGAAATACAGCCTCAGAGAAAGGAGGCTGCTATTATTTAATTCTAACACTGGCATTACAGTTTGATAAAGACCTTCCTCGCCTTTGGAACGATGGCTTAGAAACTCTCTCTCTCTCTCTCTCTCTGCCTCTCTCTCGTGTGTACATACAGTATAAACACACACACACACAGTCAGTTTTTTTCTATTAATAACATGAACAGATATGGCCACAACTTCAAATAATGAGGTCAGCATATGTAGAAGGATTCACTATGAACCAAAAACTCAGGATTCCTGCTGCTCTAAACCCTCAGTTTCCAACAGTTTTTACTACTCTGTGGGCTGCGCCATACGTAACGGCAGTATAAATTTTATGTGATATAAAAGTGTCACAAAATTCCTTGAAATACCATGACATAATGTTGAAGCTATATTGCTATAGGATATTTCTAAGTCCTGACTGACTTCAAGAACAGTAGATGAAAACTGATGATTTGATGGACGGACGGTTTGATCAGCCAAGTCATCAAGAATAAATTGCTATTTCCCAGTTCCTCTGGGAAATGGCATAGCTGCCCCCACTGCATCGGCATGCGAGTGTGTGTGTGTGAATGTTAGACAAAAAACACCTGGGTACAGGAAAATTGTGTGTGTCACTGGTTAATGAGACTCGGAGTAGAAAGCTCTCTGAGTTCTCAGAGTAGAAAAGTACTATATGCACCAATCACGCATGACATTATGACCACCTGCCTAATATTGTGTTGGTCCCCTGTTTGCTGTCAAAACAGCCCTGATCCGTCAAGGAACGGACTCCACTAGACTCCTGAAGGTGTGCTGTGGTATCTGGCATCAAGAGCAACAGATCCTTTAAGTCCTGTAAGTTGCGAGGTGGGGCCTCCATGGATCAGACTTGTTTCTCCAGCACATCCCACAGATGCTCAATCAGATTGAGATCTGGAGAATTTGGAGGTCAAGTCAGCACCACTGTTGTGCTCCTCAAACCATTCCTGGACCAGTTTTTGCTTTGTGCCAGGGCACATTATCCTGCTGAGATAGGCCACAGCTATCAGGGAATACCATTTCCATGAAAGGGCGCACATGGTCTGCGACAGTGCTTAGCTGGGTGGTATGTGTCAAAGTAAAGTCCACATGGATGGCAGGACCTCAGCTTACCTTCTTCCTGTAGTGCCTCCTGGTTCCAGGTGTTCCCCAGGTAAGCAGCAGACACACACACCCAGACATCCAGGAAGCATGATTCATCAGACCAGCCCACCTTCTTCCATTACTCCATGGTCCAGTTCTGATGCTCACGTGCCCGTAGTTGGCATTTCGGCGGTGAACAGGGGTCAGCATGGGCACCCTGACTGGTCTGTGGCTGTGCAGTCCCATACGCAACAAACTGCAATGCACTAAGTATTCTGACACCTTTCTATTGGACCCAGCACTAACATTTTCAACAATCTGAGCTGCAGTAGCTCGTCTGTTGGGTAATGGACCAAATGGGCCAGTCTTCACTCCCCACGTGTATCAGTGACCCCTGGCTGCCCATGACTCCATCACTGGTTCACAACTTTTCCTTCCTTGGATCACTTTTGATATATACTGACCACTACAGACTGAGCACACCATACAAGAGCTGCAGTTTTAGAGATGATCTGACCCACTCATCTAGCCATCACGATTTGGCCCTTCTCAAACTCACTCAAATCCTTGCGCTTGCCCATTTTTCCTCCTTTTAACACATCAGCGTCGAGGACAAAATGTTCACTTGCTCCCTGATATATCCCACCCACTAACAGGTCCTACGTTGAAGAGATAACCAGTGTTATCCACTTAACCAGTCAGTGGTCATAATATTATGCTTGATCGATATAAGTACTGGTCCATTTAACCATTCAAACATTTGCACTACTGTATGGCAAGCCATTATGGTATCTAAAGGCAAAAGAAAATCTATGACAACTCTCTTTCAAACTATCCTATCCACAAAAGCACCCACCATTGCTTCTGCTGTTGCTAAAACTGTTAAAATGTGGCCTGGTGTGTAATGGGAAAGCTCACGAGCCACATCATTCACATAAATTTAGACCAGTCATGATGATGCTTTAGATACGACAGTATTATTTTCAGTAGTGAACTCTGAATTACTGAAAATGGTTTGTCATAGCCAAAAAGGCTACAGCAACACCGCAAACAGCTGAAGGACAGCTGTCAAGCCCTGGAATTCTTTTTGGAAGAAAGAAAAAGAAAAACAGAGGGATATCTGTCAGGAGGTGATTAGCCTAATGGGGGAGAGAAATAAAGAGAAGGAAGTAGAGAGAGCGAGGAAAGACAGAGCGAGGCGAAAGAGATGTAAGCTCAGAATACAAGAGCGAAAGAGCGCATAAATGAATTTTAGAGCCAGGGTGAGATGACACAGGGAGATAAAAACGAAAATAGAGGGTTGGATTGGAACGGTGGGAGACAAATGGAAAGATAGTGGAGAGGCAGCCTCGCCAGCAGTGTCGTAATGCCGTGCTCTCTTGCTGAAACAGTTTGGCTCATGACAAGATAAGGACAGCCATCACAACCTGAGGCTCCATTTTTACTCATCCCAAGTGGTGGCTGAATGACACTCACAACACTCTTTTCTCCCACATCAGGGGCTACTTTTGCTTAAAATCACACGCGCGCGCACATAGACACATAATTGCCAAACGCAGAGAAAGACACAAGCGATTAGCTGTTACAGTGGCATTAAATGAAATTTAAGGACCATTGCTAAAGGACAGACACAGTTCATCAATTTGTGCACTCCTGAATTAGACCACGGGCTTCATCATTCTGTGGCTGTAATGGCTGGTCTAGTTCTCTTTTCTCTCCCCATTTCTTATATTGCAGACTACAAAGAAGAGGGCAGTGTTTTAGTCTATATTTCATAGACTCTGTGAGCTTTTTAAACGGCTGCTCGGTGATAATCAGAATGAGTCATACTGTGGGAAATCTGTCAGTAAGATGAAAAAAGTGAAGGCGGGGAGGGAAAAAGGCGTGCAGGAAGCAACAATGGAGGTCTGAATAACCAAACATTCGTATGGTTGCTCATTAACCACACCATCCACCCCTTGCTGCTCTCTCACTTATTTTTTTCCCCTGCGCAGCTATTTCCTCCTCTTTATGTCATGCACTCATTCCCTGCTTCCTCAGTTGAGCCTTCCTGTGTCCCTCAATGCCAGCGGGCGCTATGGCAACAAGACATTCGGTCCTGCAGAGGCTCGGTAAACATGTGATCAACATGTGTATCTGTTTAAATACATGCATATGTATGATTTAACACATTCAGGGATGCTCTGCCAGACTCTGAGGCTGCTGAACTAACCGCTAGCATCTTCCCAAACTTCTAATATTTTATTCAGTAAAACGTTAGAGAGAAATAAAAAAACTAGGAAAAGGTTTACACTAACATAGAGAGACAGACATTCACATTCATGTTCTCATCCATACGTATGGCCAATTTAGAATCACTAGTTAACTTTTACATGCATGTTTTTGCACTGTGGGAGGAAACCTCACTGTGGGAGGACTGTTTTGTAAATCTTGGTCATACCACATTTCAAACTGGAGGATTATCTGTGGTATGAAACCACACGCTCATTGGCTAATGAGTTGTTAATCACAAATCATTAGCAAGTTATGAGCACGTAGTGTCACAGGAAGAGCCGCCCCTCCTTATCGCACCTGGTTTTGCGACCAGCACGGCGGCAGTGGGAGTGCTCAAATTGAGGCTTCGAAATAAAAGAAACAATGGGTGACGTCACAGTAGCTATGTCCATCTTTTATATTGTCTGTGATCGATACTGTTGCAAATGAGAATCTGTTTTTAATACTGATTAGTATCTGAGAATTGATTTTTTGACTAGTGAATTCATATATTTTTAGTTTTGTAAAATAAACATCAGGAGCTTGTTGATGCTGTTATGTGACCCTTTGACTTCTGAATTGTGGCATACCAGGAAAGGCTTGAGAACCGCTGATCTAAGCTAAATGCAGCTATATTGATGACTTGAGTTTTACCTTTAGTGCTGCTTTCTTGCCTTATTACTTACCAGAGTTTCAGTGAGAGTAGTGACTTCATAAAAAAAAAAACAGAGAAAAAATAAAACAACATTTAAATATCTGTTATTATTAGCAACGAAGCAGAAGAAAATCAAAACAAAGACAAGTTAAACCCTTGTGGATTTGGCATTTGTTTTTCCCCTCTCTCCTACAAAGCATAGTCTGGCCAGTGCTGATGTCAGCCTGAGGGAAAGTTCCTCTGTGAATGCATCCAGTCATAAAGTACTGTAGCTGCTAATGATAGCAAACTTCCCACACAAAAAAATAAAGTTGGGAGCTCTTATTATACATTAAAACTTATGTTAGAGGATGTGAGAACAAACACAACTTTTTTTTCTTAAGGCACAAAAGACCCAGGAGTCAGAGCACTTTGATTTTTAGATTTGTGTTTTTGCTGTCTAAAAAAGCAGCCGAGTTCAGTGAGGTGAGCAAAGGCTGCGCGCCTGTGAAGACAGCAAAACACTGAAGGCCAAAATCCATAACCAAATCACAAGTAAAGCAGGAAGTTAGGCTCTGACTGAAGCTGCTCTCTGCTGCAGCGGCTGGTTGAATTGTCGGGCTGAGCTTCAGCTCCTCGGTGAGGCCAGAGAAGCTGCCTCCTTCATCCTCAAGCTATGATGAGTGAACTGCTTTGAAGGGGGTTTGAGCAATGAGGGTACTGCTATGTAAGCTGGCAAGTTGCTGCAGAAGAGGATGCCAAGAGAAAGGAGCTGCTGCTCTGAAGGCAGACAACAAGGGCAGACGATGCACTTGGAATCTCAAAATGCACAAAATATGTGCCCCTGTAATACTGAAAAATGTCTGGTGTTAGCTTCCAGTGGTGTTAATATGCAGATGCCACTGGAAGTGTAGGGGACCAGATGCTGGGATGCATTTTCTATTAGCTGATCTTCCTGTAAATAGGCAGAGGATCTGGTTTGTCCCAAAGCACCAGATGCTGTTTAAAGTGATCAAGGATGGGGAAACAAGATGAGGAGAAAGGGTTGTTGTAGCTGAGGCACAGATTTTCTTCTTCCCACTTCCTTGACGTTCTTTGATATTAATCAATATCAAAGCCTTAAAACAAAAGCAAGTGACAGTGATGGGTGGGCAGGGTCCACAGATTTTAAACTGTTAAATCAAATAGAAGTGAATTTAGTATAATTGCTCTATAAGAATCTTTCACGCCGATTTAAAAAAGCACATGAACAGAACACAGTCAAATGCATTCAAATTATACTAAGTACGGCCCTAAGTATGCTATCACAGGCACAAGGACACATTAGAGAGAAAATACAGTGAGAAATGCATTAATTAGAGAAGAAAAACAGGAATATATGAAAGTGCTTTGTCTATTTTCAGTAGGTGCCATTCATAGTTTTTAGATTTTAGATCAGGGGTAGCTTGGAAGGACAGCTTTTTAGGCTTGAAATAATTTGTAAAACTCACAAGAGTCGTCTGAAAGCAAAACTACTGGCATCCTAGGTTTGGTACATCCTCAGAGCCTCTGCTGACATGTGCTTGGAGGTCATTTTCAAAAGCAAGTAAAAGCAATTGAACTGGAAACATGGGTGAAAGCTAATTCCCTTTCATGCTTCACCTGGAGAGAAGGGCTGTGAGTTTTTAATCTCGGCGCGTGCGAATGCGTGTACATGTTTGTGATGATCATGACAGCACTGTCCTCCCACTTTTATAGCGATTAATTGGACAGGAGCCTGACAACGCCTCCTGTGAGTGATGTAAAAGTGTAATCGGACATGGCGTCAATCTTTCACTGCACACTTGGCCCGAACCTCAAGGCTGCTGAGAAGGGGAACATGTGGGAGGCAGTGTGAGAGGCCCATATGTCCATAGACTGTGTGTAGTTTTATGTGTGCATATTCTCCTGATTGTATGGGGGTCATCCTGGTGGCTGTGCCTGCTGGTGAATGTGCAAAATCATCTGAAACAACAGGATTCGAATTCAAAAGTGATCCATGCCGTGTTGTCAAACCTGACCCTTTTCACTTACAGCTTTTCTCAGGCGTAATTTAATTAAAAAATGCTTGAAAGAGGACCTCTAAATCTCTTCAGGAAGACAAAAATAAGACGCAGGACCCTGCTGGCGGAGGGGAGGCATGTTGAACAACTGACCGCGGTGAGGAGTGGTGTTAGAAGAGTGGGAGGCGGGAGGTGAGAAAAGATGAGGAGCAACAGACGGGAAAGAGGAGAAAAACATAGAAGGAAGGAGCGAGAACAAAAGGGAGAAAGCGGCGCAGAGTCAAACGAGAGCGGCGAGGGAGGAGGGAGGCAGAGAAAAAAGGAGGGCGAGAACAGACAGTGGGGCTGGCACTGAGGCGCGCTGGCACCTTGGCATGGGTCCAAGAATTGGTCTGTGTGGGCAGAGTAATGATTGATGCAGACTGATCGCAAGGCTTTCCCACCATGCCGCCGATGTCACGTGAAATGTTCACTCACTGATGCATGCACCAGTGTCACACACGCACACACACACACACACACACACACACACACACACACACACACATACACTTCCCATATATTCGACCCGTCAAGTCGCTTTTTAATGTCACAGGAACCTCAAAGCTGGGGGACCTGTTGTGTGTTTATGGAAACATCTATATTTCCTCCCCTCATTCATTTTCTTTCCGTCCTTTCTTTCTCTCCCTCCTTGCATTTTGTTCATCTGTTCTGCCACTCTTTAACAGGTCTCTATTGATCATCCTATTTCCTCTTTATCTTTAATCAAAAGGCAGGGAAACTCTGTTGTTTAATTGATGAGTCTCTGCGAGAGGCCCACTCACTGGCTCCCACAGAACCAGCTCTCATTCATATTTAATAAAATACTGCTAATTATCCGAGCGCTGCTCCACGCCATGCGCGTCCTATATATGAAGGGGGGTGAGAGAGGGAAAACGGAGACAGCAGCAGGGAGAGAAAGGGCAAATGTGGAGAGGAAAAATGGCTGAACGAGAGGCAGAGTGGGATTTGCAAAAATGGAGGGGGCAAAGATTTGGGGGCGAGAGGGAGGACAGGATGACACCTGTCACCTGTGGCTCCCATCCACATAGATTTATCTCTATTTCATCATCTCTCTCATATCCATCACATCACACATTTCCTCTTCCCCTTTTCATCTTCTTATTAAAGTGCTCCAACTTTTATGGGCTCAGGGAAAACAGATAGAGAGAGACAGACAGAGAGGGGCTGAGCAGAGGAACGGCCGCTCCTGTATGATCATCAGGGAAAGACAGGCTGATGATAGTGAGTGAAAATGTGATTGATCTGAGAAGAAATAAAGTATTAAAGGCTTATATATTTATTTATCCTTACATGCACCTCTATGCCAAACTTCTTCTCTGCACTATTAATTTCTGAAAAACTCAGAAAAGTGGTTCAGACCCCGCGGAGGGTTCTTAAACTCAAGTGCGTAAACTCTTGGCATAGGTCGGGTAGTTTGGGCTTCGACGGATGGAGTGACTGTCACTAATATGGGTCCATCTGGAGGTGGATTGACCTGTCTGCCTACCTACCACAGCCTAATGCCGATTGATAAATGGGTGGCGAGGTGCAGGCTTGGTTTGAGAATGCCCTGCAGGCAAAGAAAACTGAGACAACATCATGTTTCGGATACAAAACAGCCACAGCTTCTCACTGCCGCTGAGGCAAAGGATCCGAGAAGGCGAAGGACTGTGGCTTGTGTGTGCGCGTTATATGGAAAGATTTACATAAAGAAATCTATAGCAAGCTTAAAGTCTTGATTGTCTGGACCGTAGGGCCTTTAAATCAATACTGTAAACAAAAAGAAATGCATGCGCTCACACGCACAAACTGAATAAACTCCAGCACTCCACTCTATTAATTGGTCTCTGATGTCTGTTAAACCAACAGATGCATCTATTTATCTAATTTAAGGCAATTCTAATGGTGTACTTTGGCTTCCCACAAACAAATTATAGGATTTACTGGTTTTCCTTCTGCCTATAAAACTCTTTTTTTATAATGCAAACCTCAAGTTTGGGATTATTTTAACAAGCTAAAATACATTATTATTAAATTAGATTGTGAGATGCTTCGAGAATGTGCACACAGCTTTCAGCACCGACTTTAATTCTTTTTACTAACCGCGCCAGCTTTTTCTCATATCCTTCCCCCTTTATACATACTTTTGCCTGCAGTCTTTGCTGCATATCTTCTTCTAGCTCCTGACTTCCTTTCTGCAAAACTAAAAAAAAAAAAAGAGAAAAAAAAGTTGGGAGAGAAATGTGATAGGAAGCAAGCAAAAGTCGAGGCAAAATACTTGCCTCATACATCTTCAGCTCAGATTACTAAGGAAAAAAAGCTACTGGGAAGTTTAAAAAAATGTTAGCTGGTTCTAACCATGTGAACCTTTTACATTTTAACAGCAGTTTTAAGGTGCCTGGAAGTGGCCGCGGAGAGAAAAAGAATAGAATTTTTCTCATTTTGCCAGCACAGAATGCTGCCGCATGTACAAAAGACATAATTGGTTCCCATGTTTTGATCAGTTATTCCCAGATTTTGAATAATTTTACCTTAAGTTTACAAATTTAGCACTGCATGAATAGTAAGAATAAGAAAACAAATTAAAAGTAGCTGGTGCTCTGTGCCTTTCAGCACAATATGAGAGAGAGAGCGAGAGAGAGAGAGAGAGAGAGAGAGAGAGGTGCTCTTTATTTAGAGTATTGCTAATTTGCATGACAAAAATGGCTCTGTGTCAATTTAAACTCATGCGATTGAGGGGAGCTCGTGTTTTTGTTTTTTTTAAGAGGAGCCGAGCTCCCTCTGGTTCCGCTGTAGTTTAAATCCCGGCTCTGGGGTGAAAGGCTGGTCTGCTGCGCTGGTTCTCGGTATTTACACTTATCTGATGTGCATAAATTAATCAAAATATGTGCATGAGTTATTCAAAATGTAGGAATGATTTTTATCACGTGCCTACATAATAGCAGTTTGTGCATTTAATGTTTCCCCTACAGGGCCACTCCTGGGTGCTGTAAAGTTTTAATTGACTTCATAGATTTTTTTATTCTTTTTTTGGCCTAACTGCCAACCACTCCTATTTTCAATTCACGACCAGAGAACACAAACCTTTGCAGACACACCTCTCCTCCCCTTTATCATCCTGGCTCTGTTCCATCTCTTTCTTTGCCTTGAGCAGTTATGCGCCTCTATATCCCCAAACTCCCTCATAGCCTCCTACCTCAAACTCTGTCTGCTTTCAGTGCCCGGTGTGCGCGCCCCAACATCTCCCTCCCTTCTTATTTTAGCTCTGCTTCTCTTTATCCACAATGAAAAGTGTCTTCACTTAAACCATCAAGTGACCATGACCTTAGCTGTCTCAGCTGAACAACCCAAGTGAAATACGAGGAAAAAAAGAAGAAGAATCACTGACTGCCTCCCACCAACCCTGCCCCTTTCTCTCGAATTACACTCTAATGGTTTAAATGGTGCATTCCCCGTGAGATCTAAGGTGGGCTGAGGCCATGGTGAAGGGGCCAGCTGACAATTTATGAGTCAACTAAAGGTCAACCATGCGCTTCAATAATGATGTTTCACTTAGCAACAGTAAACACAGCACAACCTGAGCAGGAGTTTCACAAAATCTATTCCAGTGAAATTCCTTTTGCACGAGTACGAAGAAAAGTTTTCCGCTCACAGCCGCATATATCAAAATGAGAAAATTATTTGTTTGTTGCAATCTGCAGCCAGCAGGCAGGGCCAGATAAAATGGTATCTCCTATGACATGCTGTATTCCCAACTGACTCATTCGCTGTTTGGCAACAAAACAGAAATAGAAAATGCACAAATCAGCCCACCGAGTTCATGAAAAACTCATTTTCTAAACTGTGCTGTAAAAACAGGGCTTTCTCTCTGCAAAATCAAAAAGAGCCAAAGTGTACCATTGCCTTCTGCTCTGGAGGCTGTGTGTAATTGGAGGAGGTGATATTATTTCATTATGAGCCACTATGTTTTAGTTATCAGGGGCTATCTGCTTTCCTGCCTCAGATTACCACAGTGGCTCTCGTTCTGTTTTCACACTCTTATGCCAACCTACAGCCATGACTGACTTCCATTCATTTGTTCCTAAAAGCATAACCGAAGTAGTGATCCTTAGATGAATGGCTAATGTACCTTTCAACCTGATTTTACTGCATAATTCATTTCACTTTAAGAACAGTAAAGTGCAAATAAGTGGACAAGTTAGACTGTCCATTTTAGTGTCATTAGGATGAGTAATATAAATGCTTTTGGTCATGACGGTAAATTACATACTGTAGAATATGGTAAAATTAAAGGAATGGTTCAAAATTTTGTGAAAGATGTTTAGTTGCTTTTCTGCCAAGAGTTAGATGAGGTTATCAGTAGGTTTACTAGACAGAGCAAGCCCAATGGCCCGGCCCAAATCCCAGAGATCTGGGATTTAATTATGGACACTAATGTAACTTACACACCAAATTGGTCTAACCGGTAGATTGATGAATTTCCTCATATAACACGACAAAAAGTGAAAAGTAACAAGTAAAGAGAAGTTCTGCACATGCACTACTTTTACTTTGTAAAGGAAAAGCAGTTTTATTAGGTTGACACAGCATTTTGTCTCAGACCGTTGAACAGTCCTGCAAGTCTCACCAATTCCTTTTCCAGTCCCTCCCTCAGGGTTTTGGATCTTCTCAGACAGACAGGCAGACAATAGGAAGGACTCCGCTTGATACGTGGCAGCTAATATTTGTTTTGTGTTGAGAGACAAGTGGAGCGGGTCAGAAACTACAGGAAAATACAAGAAAGAAACACACACAGAGTTCTCTCCAGACACCTACTGATTTCTATTTATTTCTTTGTTGCATTGTTTTTTTCTTTCTTAATGCAGCAAAGTCAAACTGAAAGACATCTACTAAACTGCTTCAGTGTCCATCCATCAATTTTCTTCCGCTTATCCCATTCAGGGTCACAGGGGGCCTGGAGCCAATCCCAGCTGCTTTAGAGTGAGAGGCAAGGTACATCCTGGACAGGCCTATTGCAGGGCCTGCTTTAATGTCAGTCAAGCCAATTTTTATATACCGCTCTGACTGTTAAACAGTATCACTGAAGCAGAACATCAGTAACGAGTTAGCGGCATGCTGCAAATGCAAAGAAGACGCATGTAAATCATGCAGCAGATGTTATGGAGATATGACAAACTGCAAGGCAGCGCATATATGTGTAATACTGAGATGTATCACCCTGCAGGTCAGAAACACCTCTATGATTGGCTGCGTCGCCTGAGCAAACACTGCTAACACAGTATGTCATCTTCAAACAGATGCCAGTCTCCCTAGAGACAGCTCTGCCAGTGTCCAATCCCCACCCACACACCCACTGTTTTTCTTGGAGACATTTGCACACTTGCACTCAAACAAAGACATGCACAGCTCTAAGCGCCGACCACTGGACTCAGATCACTGGGCTCAGATCAAAACTAAATATAGGCAGTGAGGTAGGGCCATAGGTAGTCGTCAGATGAAGCCCCATTATCAGACTGTGTGGCTCTTGTGTTCTTCCATAATGACCAGCCGCTGCACCTGTTTCTCTGCCTGGCCTTCTCTACACACGGGCACTCAGGTCAGACTAAATATAGCCATGCTCTCCCTCTCCGCCTCTCTCTGTTGCCCCACGCTACACCGCTCTGCACAGCACCCCTCCACCCCTCTTTTACAGCTATCATTTGGAGCAAACTAGGTACAGTGGCAAGCCCTGCCTACAGAGTGACACGCGCTCTCATCTTATCCCCTTTTATAGAAACACGATGACATTACAGTGTGCAGGGATAACAAATAGAGATCCACTGGCACCAGAGAGGTGGCAATCAAACATCCACTCTCATTTTAATGGTGATGTCTGTTTGTATGAGTCTATCTTTGGACAGCTACAGTCCTCTGGAGGTGGGGGGTGGTTGTAAAACCGACAAAATGAGAGGAATCCTGTCCATGTCACGTATGGTGCTGCAGCTCTAATTATTTCTGGCTTTTACTGTTAAAAAAATCTGATTTTCTGCTGGTGTTTTTTTAAAATCTGGAAACAGAATAGAACTTAGGTGTAAACACTCCAGCTGAATTGCTTTCAGGAATTTAGTTGCGCAACTAACACATTTGTGTTTTCTCTCCATTGTACAGCCATGTGAATCATATGAAAACGTCTCACCCCGAAAAGACCTTGCTCTCTCTCAAACTATTCATTAGAGCCATTCTTCAACATTAAATACTTTACTTTTTGTAAACTTCTGACCTCAAATTGAACAATGTGTTCCTTTTGCATTTTTGGTTTTGGAACTTGATGTAATCAACACACAGATAGCAATACAGATAAGTCAGGCCCACATATAAAGACTGAAACAGTGTTTGCTTGTTATAGTCGTTCCTCCTGTTCAAATTGATTGCTTCAATACACTTAATGGTGATTTGGTGCAATACTGCCGGTCCTTTCAGAGCTTTTCTTTGGACGTTGGCTGCCTTTAGTTCTGTTCTCTGTCAAGATGATCCCACACAGCTTTAATAATGTTGAGGTCCGGGCTCTGGGGAGGCCAGTCCATGACTAATAGTGTTCCGCTGTGAGTTTTTCTATCCCGGTATGATTTTACTGCACTTGCAGTGTGTGTGGGATCATTTTCATGCTGAAAAATGAAGCTGATGCCAATCAGATGCTTCCAGATGGTATTACATGGTGGATCAAAATCGGATGGTATTTTTCTGCGTTCATAATTCCATCAATTTTGACAAGATGCCCAACACAACTGACTGAAATGGAGCCCCAAACCGTGACAGAGCCTTGACCGTGTTTTACAGATTGCTGTACACACTCACTGGCGTATCTCTCTCCTGAACTCCTCCATACATACTGGGATTTCATTAGGTATCAGGATGAAATCCTTAATGGCAGTCAGGGTGTTGCCTAGCTGGCTGAGGTCTGTGCAGCTCTCCATGGATATGCCTCCCCAGGTCATCACTGACCCACCACCAAACTGGTCATGCTGAATGATGTTACAGGCAACATAACATTCTCCACAGCTTCTCCAGAACTTTTCATGTCTGGCTCATGTGCTCGGGGTGAAGAACAGGGCATCAGTGGTGGGCCTGCCAATACTGGTATTCCCACTAGAGGACGTGGTCCCTCAGGCCACCCTCATGAAGTCTATTTCTGTCATACCAGTGGCCTGCTGGAGGTCACTTTGTAGGGCTCTGGCAGTGCTCATTTTGTTCTTCCTTGCACAAAGGAGCAGATACAGGTCCTGCGAATGGGTTAAGGACCTTCTACGGCCCTGTCCAGCTCTCCTAGAGTAACTGCCTGTCTCCTGGAATCTCCTCCATGCTCTTGAGATTGTGGGAGACACAGCAAACTTTCTGGCAATAGTACCTATTGATGAGTTGGACTACCTGTGCAATCTCTGTAGGGTTCAGGTATCCCCTCATGCTGACCCTAGCCAAATGCAAAACTAGTGAAAAATAGTCAGAAAAGATGAGGAGGGGGAAAAAATGTCACTCTGAGCTCGACGTCTCTCTTAAAATGTCTCTGATGATGCCTGAAATTCAACAACAGCACACCCAGGCAGTCATACAAACACACAGGAGTAATTTTGTGCAAGAAAGAGTGAAACTTTAAAACTCCACATGATTTGATTAAAAGATGAAGCGTTACATTACCTTAAGATAAACTCTGGGGGAGTAAAGGAATGTTTTAACTGCTTCGAACAGGAGGACTGATTACAATCTGTGAAAGCAGTTCAGCTGCACACAGGGACATGCGAGGACTGTTTTAAAACAGACTTCAAGAATGCAAAGCAATCTTTCAGTGTGCTGCAGCAGCTAATAAATCTGATTATGGACACCAGTTAAACTGCCCTTAAGTCACTGAAAAGCATGCAATCTTGTGGTTTTTGCTATGATTGATGTTTGTATCGAGGCTTTTCTCAGAGTTCGAAATAACGTGGATTACGGGAAAACAGATCATCGTTGCTGTGTAATTCTGTCCTCAATCCCAGAAGTGACAAAGATTTGACGATGGAATATTTTCTTAATGCAGTTTTGCAGAGAGTTTGCAGCAATTCTTTGCCCGAGTATTAAATCCCAGGAGCAAAGTGAGAATATTACTGACAGTCATACTATGGTCTGTCTCCTCTCCTTTATTCTGCCACTGAGAAAATGTCCAATACTGCAGGCAGTAGAAGCATCTGCAGTGCCAGCACCCCAGAGGAGAGCGACTTTCTGAGGTAATAAAAGATGAGATGGAGTGATTAGGGAAATGCCAGTGAATTGCTGCCAGGCATTCCAACTCACTCCTTCTTCTTACAAAAACCAGTCAGGTTTATTTCTGACAATGGAGAAATGCATCACCCACTGAACCTCGGCAAAAAGCAACAGGAGCTAACGCAAACGCTTGCTCCGAAAAACTAAATGCTATCACCTAAGTAGAAAACTCCAGTAATGTTTTGGCTGATAGAAACATTACTGTCCTACATCTTTATTTCCAAACCTCAGGATGCCAGTGATGCAGGCAGTGTGTATCAGAAATGGGCCAAAACATTCTGGTGATAAAATTGACTACACCACAGTGCACTCCATGGCCTTCTCTCCCCCGTCTCTGTTACCCTGGAAACTGTTGTCCATGTAGGAAGGAGCAATTCTATTATAGCGGCTGGGCTAGCCAGCAGATAGAACTATAAAACATGACTTAACAGTTGCAGACACCGCGAGGAAGCTCAGATGAAGCAGGCTGAGAAAATGTACGGGAGCGAATGAGAGGAAGAGGGGACGCAGGGGGAAACAAGTGCAAGAGATGAACATAGATTAAGAGAAGAAGGGCACGGCAGGGTCGGGAAAGATAAAAGGGAGTTCAGAAACGGAGGGAACACGTGGAAATATAGAGACTAGCTGAGAATACTGAAGATTACATCCAATCCTCTCACCCCGAGTCACAGATAGAGATGCATAGTAAGACGACCGAAGAATTTGCTCCATCACAATGCAGAGGAAAGTGCTAATGCACACTTGGCACAGTTATGATAATAAGTGCTATCGAAGTACGTCTGGTTACACACAGAAAGTGTGAGAAGATGGAGAGTGGGGAACAGGGCCAGGAGCATTAAGCTGGTTAAGCAGATTGCCCAATCTAGCCATGCTTCCCTACATCTATTCACATCCCGTCAAAGCTTCATCCTGGCCATCCATCTCTCAACCACCACCCTTCCCCTACTCATAATGGATCTATTGAGTCACTCCATTTGTCTTCCATCACATGCCCAAAGCCAAATCCTTTATCCTTCCTTCCTTTTTTTTTCCAATCTTTGTTCTTTTGTTATTTTTCTGCCCCTAACACCCCCACAATGTCTCACACCATCTCCATCAAGGTTATCACGCTTGTGGCAAGAAGAAGTGCTCGAGTTCAAAGTATGCGTGTCTGTGTGTTTGCGTGTGTGCGTGTGTGTGTGTGTGTGTGGAGACAGTCAGAAAGGTCAGTATGGAGCCTGTGGGGAGACACAAGGGAGGAGCGACTGGCAGGGATCAAATACTAATCAATACCGAACACACATGCGCTCTCATTGGGGCCTTACACTTAACTCAGCCTTGTCCCTTTCACACTCTCGTGCCCGTGTGGGGGTGTGAGATGTGTATTTGTGTGTGCGAGTGGGATCAGATTTCTCTTTTTTAGCCAATGGTGAGGGAATGGTCCTTCTCCAGTGTGACATCGCCTCTGAGATGTGTCTCTCTTTGTGTGACCCCCTAGATGCCTGGGAATCATTGCAGGGTATATCATGTTACGCGCTGGCTTAAACCCGGATTACTTTGTTCTGAGATCAACTATGCTAGCTAGTAAAGCACTGCAGCCCACGGCTATAATATCTGACAGAGGTCACGTTACTCTTCCAAATCCATCACAGCGCTTTTGTGTGATCACCTCCAAGCAGCACAATGGAAATGCAAGTGAGTCCATCCTAAGGCTTTAAACACACCCACCATCTGACGAGTCAGACCTGTTTAGGAATGTTTTAGACATTTTTCATAGAAATCTATTTCTAACGCCAGATCAAAAACAGTGTAGAGGAAAAATATCAAGATGCATCAAGAGCTCTACTCAGAAAATACTACAATGTATTCAGATTATTTTAAAGTATTCAAATTAATTGTAAGTACTTGCACATTACTTAGCATACATATTTCCTATTTTTTTTTTTAAGTTTTCACATTGTAAATCAGCAATGCACGATATCCATTGCATGTTTGCTTCCCTGGAAGAAACACAGTATAAAGATTTAAAATATGTCGCATTTGACTTCTGACTTCTCTGTCAAGGTCAATAGATTGAGTTGCAGGTCAAAGTAATAATAATGCTTTATAGAGCTATTTAAAACAGTGCTCACTGTTTGTATTATAAAGGCATTCAGGGACTATATGGGGATTCTAAATGTTACATTACTTTGGACCTCTGACCTCTTCTTCAAGGTCAAATAAGGTCAAACTTTCATAAAATGCCTTTTGTCTTTAAAACTCTGCTTAAAATTCTCCTGCCTTTGTTTGTATTGGCAGCATTTAGGAAATGATACTGATATATGGGGATTCTAAATATCACATTATAGTTTGCATGCAAATATCATGTTACTGTACATTTGACCGCTGATCTCACTTATATTTCACATATGCCTTCATTTCAAGTTGACCACAAAGTGTGTTATTTATACTGCACTCCAAACTTTAAAAAGAGCAAAGAAAACAAGACGCCAGCGAGCGAGCTGCCTTGGCGGAGGCTTGCGCTCTCTCGGTGCTTCTTGTTTTTAACTATTTTTTCCTGTCGCGGGGTTTTCATCATCTGAATCGAGGATCTGAGGACAGAGGTGTTGTATCCTGTACAGATTTTTTGTGATTTGTAAGCTGGAGTTGCATTACATGCATTTTTTTTTTCAGCAGAGGAAGAGCAACTCTGCACCAAAAGCTAAGATACTTTTCTTTCCAGTGCTTTCCAAACCGGGTTCTAAAGGACTATAAAGAACCTTCGGGAACGGTTAAAGATGCCATAATGTGTTTGTCTATGCTTTTACTCTACGTCGCTTATAATGTAAAATAAGACATTTAGAGTGCATTACTTATCTAAATAGATCAAAATGAAAAAGACTTGTCGACCCTAGCTCAAAGAAAGGTTATATTCAAGGCCTTATAACCTTTTGAAACAAAACTAATGACCTCTGCCTTTCATGGTTTGAAAAACATTATTTGCACCATTTTAGCCAGTCAATACTAATAACTGACAAATTCAAATTAAAAACCGATTAGGTGCATTATATGCCCATTTCATATTTTTTGAAAATCCATCCTTTTTCTTTAACTGCTTTTGCGATTCAGGGTCGCAGGGGGCAAAAGGTGACGTACACTGATAAAAAAAACTCACCAGTCTATCACAGGGCTACCACAAAGAGACAAACAACCATTCATGCTCACATTCGTACCTACAGCCAGTTTAGAACTGCCAATACACTTAACATACATGCCTTTGGACTGTGGGAGGAAGCCAGGGTACCTGGAGAGAACCCCTGCAGGCACACGGACAACCACCACCACACCAGCCGGCCAGTGGATTTAAGCCTGGGACCTTCTTCCTGTGATACAACTGCACCACTGTGAAAATAACATAAATTAAATTAATTATTAATGAATGCACTTGGCTATGTTATCAACATACATTCTTCATAATTAAAAAAAATACTATGGCAGCATGGCTGATGCTTTCAGAACATTCTGGGTCAACATGAGGTCGAAGTTAATAAAAAAAATAGAATAATAAATAAATAAGTTTAAGGGTTCAGAAATAATTCCCTTTCAAGAAACCGCTAGCTCTGTAAAGGTGTGAAATACGTGTTGCTGTTCACTTTAAAAGCATTCCTAAGAGCGACGCTGTGCTTTCTCCGACTTCTATCTGCAATCACAAAACATTATTTTAAGGGACCGAGCGCAGCTGTATTACAGTCAAAAGTGTTCCATAACAGAACCTTGTTCTCACACACAATCGCAGCTGCTTGGGCCATGCTTTTTTCATGTGCTGCCAGTTGAGTGAACTTGGATAAGACTCGAGCTTCGGTTTGTGAGAGAATGGAAAAGCCCTCTGCCAAAGTTTCATGAAATATGGAAATTCCACAGAAAGACCAAAAAGAAAAAGAAGAAGAAGAAGAAGAAGCCAGAATGAAGGCTCAAGAGTAACAGAGAGAGAAAGGAGAGAGGGCGTAGATGTGAAAAGGCAAGAATCTTAAGAACAAAGAAACCGAGATAGCAGGCAGAATGAGCTTAATCTGAGAGAAGGTGAGATCAGTACCTTATCCATTCCGCAGCCTCGTCTCTGGAGAGTTTGTTCCCTATCTGCGTTCCTTTCCCTTAAATTGATGGTGTGCGTGTGTGAGCTGTGGTTATGGGACAGGTGAGGTTTGAGGAAACACTGCTGTAGTACCTCACTGATGAACACCTTTCTGTTTCTAAACTTTAACTGAACGTCATTTTGTCTGATACAGTACCTCCATCTCCACTAAACTAAACCTCTGGCCAGCAGCTCAGTCCACCCCTCCCAGTGACACTGCACTCTCTTACACCACACCTGTAAGTTCACCTGCTGCCACTCGTCTTTTCACGCCTGAACCGGGTCGTCTGATTTTGGCAGCTCCAATGTTTCTGCAGCTCTTTGGCAGTGCAGCTAGAGTCGAAAATCTTCAGCCACCAAGTGCCAGAGTTCTAGTAAATTAACTCTCTGGCAGATGTAGTAAATCAATAAGGTCTGATTGAGACAATAACATTTAAATATGCCTGTCTCTTCCTGTTGTCAGACTTGATCCCTGCTGACCGCCGTTCACTCCCTACTGACTGTGAGCAAATGAAATCTCAGTGAATCGATGTCCTTGTATTAAAAGAGACTCTACAGTCTAAAACTCTGAACTTTTGCTCCTGCGTCTCTATTTTCCAGATAGCAAAACAGGTAATTGATAAAAGTCAGACACTGTTAAACGCCTCTTTATCAAGCCCACAGACGGCTGGGAACAAATACTGAAACCGAAAACATTTATCAGTGGTAGAGCATTTGTGTAGGCTTGTATTTTTCCATATGAAATACATGCTTGTTTATGTGGAAGAAAAGGTTCATATTCAGTCACTATGGGCTCGACTTCAATTAGGGACTTATTTGGCTTCTTTAATAAAGAACAGATATGATTACTCAGAGCAGATTTGTCTCTTTGAAGTCTGTACAAATACGACATAAAACAAAAATAATTTTGCTATACACCAATGATTCATTGAGCTTTCATTTTAAGTAACATACCTACCTAATATCTGATTCTATATATGAAATCACATTTAAACTGAAGGTAACTATATTTTTATCTTTATTTGTTTGGGCAACACATGAACATATGTGGGATAAGCAGGTATAAATATGTATGGGAGGTAAATGGATCGCCTGATCCGCTACAGTTTTTCAGTTACATTTTTAAGTTAGCCACTTAATGGCCGGTGAAGCTCCAGGCAATCTGCCTGCTGCTTCAGTCATCTTCAATATATATTTTTATCGTGCCTTCAGTGTTTTGTCTGTCCATCCATTTCAATCCAGGACAAAATAAGAAAAACAGAGCTCTCTGCTGTTCTATAGTACAGTCTCCTAATCAGGGGCTTTGCGAGGTCTAAACAAGACTCCCACAGCATACAGAGGAACAGGAGAAAGAGAAGGCAGAGTCAAGTAAAGCTAGAGAGAGGCCTGCACACAGTGAGAAAGAGAGGGGCCAAAGAGGAAAAGACACCATCCTACCCTATAATCCCCTGATATCCCACTTGAATCCTGACAGCGCTAACCAGTTTTTATTGCTGCGAATGGGAGGAATACCAATCGAGATGCACCTACGTACGTGCAGAGCACTTAACAGCACCGCTGTCGTTCTCTGCTCTGGGTGGCTGCTCTTAGCTTAGCTGAACTAATGACATTATATTAATTTACCTGGTAGCCTAATTATTACTTTTTTTGTCAGCACAAACTCAGGTTTGTATTTTTGTCAAACTGTGCAAAAACCCACACCAGCAAGTGGGCACAAAATCTTGACATCGTGCAGAAAATGATCTGTTTTCCTTTTAAACTCACTTTATGGAGGTAACTGGGAGTGTGAGATATCTTTATTGACTTCAGACGAATACTCATTTTAATAAAGTTTGTCAATTTGTGACAGTTACAGTTCTGGAGTCATTATTTCGGAAATAGCCTCCAGCCCCCTGTAATCTTAACAAGTGACAGTTTCTATTCTCACTGAGAGCAAAACAATCCATTCACTTACTGTAAGTAAGTGCGACACTAAATATTACCTGCTAACAGGCTTCCTTGGACTGGACAGAGTTTGTTGAGAAATTAATTCCATTAAAATCAATGGTAAAATCAGGAAGGTTTCCATCTTTAATGTGTTTTTAATGTGATTTTTAAGCTTAAAACCTAAAGCTCCAAATTTGTTCCACTGAAATATAAGTCTTTTACAACTTAGGGACAAACTGATGCATGACTTTGAGAGACAATCTCATGTTGTCATGTTACAGAGCGACTGAACAAATAAAACAGATATTTTGCGCCCTAAAGCGACTTAAGCTCAAGCAAGTTTTAAAATCTTCTTTTCAAAGAACGCCAAATCCTCCTTGTTTATTACCCAAGATTTCACCTGTCTGCCATTCCTCACACTCAACGCTCGCTTCTGAGCAAGTCAACGGGATGCACGATTTCTTCAGCTGCACTGGTGACAACTTGTGTTTACTCCGCTCGCATTCACTGCATGAGGGAGATGAGACGGAGGGAGGCGACGTGCGGAAATGGAGTGGCGCGGGATAAACGGTGACAGGAAAGACAGACATATGGAAAGAAAGACAGCCCAAATGAAAAGAAAGGTGATGGGTGCATCATTGCTTGACTAGACTGTGATTAGGAGAATATCTGTGGAGGACGTGGTATGGCTGTAAAGAGAGAGCGAGAGAGAGAGAGAGAGAGAGAGAGAGAGGGGAAGAGAGGTTTTGGTAACCATCATCTTGGAGATCAAAGGCCTGTCTGCTTGTTCTGCCTGCAGCCCTTCTCTTCACTTTGGAAGAAGGGAATAGGATATTGGGAGGGAGGAGGGGGTTCTGCATCAAGAAGCTGAGTGGAAAAACTACTTTTTCTTGCTCCCTTTGCTCTTTACTTGCATCTGTCCTGATGCCGTCTCTCTCATTATCAACAACCTTCTATCAGACTCTTGATATGTATGCAAAGAAAGCACAAACAGACTCACAAACGCACTGCACATGCACTCATACAGAAAGAGGGAGGTCCGCAAGTGAATCATGGAGTTAATGAAGCGGCAGTCACCCGCTCTCACCCAAAAAGCCCAGGGGAGTCAGTGATGTGACCTTGATCTGCGTGACTCATACAGACCACTTCGGCCAATCATCTCTACCATCACCTGCAGTATTCTCTTCAATTTATTCTGTCCTTCTCTCTCCTACACACAAAGAAAGATAAAGGACTTTCCCTTCCTAACCTGAAAGAAGGATTAAAGGGTAAAAAAAAAAAAAAAATCATAGATATATTCTCTGTAATCTTCAGGACTTCAAAACTGCAGCAAAAAAAAAAAGGGCTGCTCTGAAATTTCTCCAACTGAAAGTTTCTCCCTTGACTCCGACTCCTCAAAACCACTGCTGACCGTGTGCCTGAAACCACCTGCACATTTTTAGCATTTATCTCAGACACAGTTAAAAAGCCAAACATCTGCTTGCGCCAAAACAGCAGCAGCAGGCCACAGACAACGGCAAACAGCACTGAGATATTTTAAAAAGGGAGCAGAACTGTGAGAAAGAAGGCGAGAGGGCGAGAGGGGAAGGAGTGGCAAAACTGTAGGATGAATACAGATCCAACTTAATTTAGGTTCAGAGTCATGGCAGCATGGAAATCAATCATGACAGCTCTGTATCATATCAGAGAAAAGATAGTATTTGATATCATACTTCCCCCATGGTCTGGAAAAGCCTTTGGGAGTGCCAAAGGGAAAAAGTGTTTGCAGAGAAATAGTGTGGCTTCTCCTCCTTCCTGCAGTAGTTCAATCAAAGGTCAATTTAAATGCTAATATTCAAGTTAGGTTATGTATTTGGAATTTTACGGCAGTTAGCAGACGACAAACCGGGCCCATGTCGCACTGTAGGTACGACCCGTCTGTGCGTGTTAGCGTAATGTAAGTGAGATGAAGGGCGACAGACAGATGGGGGGGGGGGGACGCAGGGCTAAGTGACAGCAACCGAGAAGGGTGAAAGCGTGATGTGTGATGTGATGCGTCAACTCGAGCTTCCCTTTCTCCTACGCAGCCTCCCATATATCTCCCATATGACATGACATGGACGAAATGGAAGATTTGCTGTGTAAACATAACCTTTGACCTCTGTTTATCCAATATTAAATTAGAATGACAGTCGGACAGCCCCTCCCACCTCAAACCTCCAGCACTAACCGGAGCCATTAGGCCTTCTCAAGCAACAGTCATGGAGGGTCACGGTAGATGGAGAAGGGAGAGATTGAGGTCTCCCATGTCTTACAGCGTGACAAACAGCTAAATAAAACGCTCCTGCTGGCTTTGAGAAGAACAGCCATCTGCTGGGGCCAGCTCCTCAGATACGGCTGGATATTTCTGAGTTTGCAAATATCCTGGGAATATACTTTTTCCCCCCCAGAAGGGACAAGAGCAAGTGGAAAAACTTTGCCTTAGTCTGAATTTCATTCACAAACTTACTCAGGAAAGCTGGTATTGTAGAGGAAGCCCAGGAAAAAGGTGGGTTATCCTGTAGCCTGGTAATATCGTCTGGTCTCTATTGTACCCCTGTCAGTTTGAGGCTGATTTGGTTTCCTTAATCAGAAACTACTCTGTCCTCAGGGCGACGTATTAACTTTGTACAGGAGAGAGGGAGAGAAATGGAGGACGAGGGGAGAGAAGTAGAGAGATTAAGTTAACAGGACGAATGGGAGTCATATGTATTGTTGGGCTGTGCGGCCAAACAAAACACGTGTTAGGGAACTTTGTTCAACAACGGTTTGGCAGCGCAGTAAAGTTTTTCTGGTATTTTTTGGCAACAGTCCCCACACCTCTGAACCCTGCTGCACGGCCAAACAAAACAATCCCCACGTTAAAAACCCGCGGAGCAGCATCAGCTCTGTGATCTCACTTTATTTCCATAAGAAAACAGCATCATGAACAAACAGTATCACGTGTAAAAACCTCTGAAAGCTACATTTCTGTATTTTCAAGAAGCACAAACTTTTTTTTTTTTTTCCCTGTAGCATCAAATCTCAGATACAGAGTAGAAAAATCTGAAGCGCATAGATTGCAAGCAGAGCAGAAGGCGGCCACCAAGTTAAGCGGGGTTTGGACCCAAGGTGCCGTTTGATAGGCCAATTAGGATGGCTGATGGCCAGCAGAAAAGGCAGCTTTTGGTTTCAAGACATCTGTTTTCTGTGTTGAGTCTTGCTAATTGTCAGAGTTAAATGTGATGTAAATTCCTGATCGCATGCCAATCTAATTACTGTAACTCAATCAGGAAGAGTCAGAATAACTGCCTGCATAAAAATCAATTAGGAGTTTGATTGTAAATATGCACTGCAAGAAATTATCTATTGTTAGCTGTTCGTCCTAGCTAATGGTCTGCTTTCAGTTACTAGCTGGGTGGCTCATGGAAGTACGAGTTGCTGGGCCACAAATATGCCAAACTGGTGCGGGAAATTCAGGCAATAAAAACAGCCTAAAGTGAACTTATTCCGATGCTATGAAGGAGTGTTTATGTCTTTGTCTCACCTGAGTGGTGTTTAATAAAGAAAAGGGGCCATATTTAAAAGCACTCACATCCTGTCAAACTCTCCACCGCTGGAGTGTTTTCGTTTCCACTGTAAATTGCACCGGGACTTAAGTGGCACGGTGTGTGTATGCGAGTGTGTGATACGCGCCTAGTGAATAGAAAAGGAGCCCTGTAGTGAAGCACCCTCTGCCAGCCTCTCTCGTGTCCCACGGAGAGGGCAAGATGCCGTCAGCAGATGCTCTGATGTGTTTGTAAGGGGGACACAGAGTTAAATGAGATCAGAGGAGAGGCAAATAGTCACACACCGTCTTTGTCTCTCCCTTTCCTTTTCACCTCAGTGTGCAGCGATAATTAACCAAAGGCTCGCTGTGGTAAGCAGATATATGACATTTGGGTTTTGTGTGTATGTGTGTCAGAAAGAGTGAGAGGCATGGCACCTTTTAAATGCGTTTTTCAGAGCTGGTCTCTAAAGCGAGTCGGCTCAGAGTGACGGAGGAGAAGTGAAAAGACTCGAATCGGCTGGATGCAGAGTATATCTCATTATCAGTAGACACTGTGTACAGTAGATTTCTTTAAAGAGGTGGGGCCAGGCTGTGATCTGTCTGCGCTTGGCAAGCCAAGACACTATGTCTCCTGCAGAATTAAAATCAACCTATTCAAGTGCTCAGACACTCAGGACCTGCTTTGTACTCTGTTTTATGCCACTTTAATGTACAACTGAAAGAGAGAAAAGCTAAAGGCCGAGTAAAGAAGGAAACTTTGTGTGAGGAGAAAGTCGAGTCTAGCGGTCTGTGGGTGGTGGATGTGTTTCTTTGCCCATTTGTGTTCGCAGTGTAGTCTAAATTTCTTCAAAGTTGACCTTGTTGTGAAAGCAGAAATGATGTCATGTGATTTCTTTCTTCTTTTTTCCCCCCAAATTTTCCCAGGATAAACCGTTTTCCTGCCCTACCGCCTGATACTCGGATTCAAATAGACGTGACAGAACAAAAATAGCACAGATACAAGGCTGGGCTATCAAGAAGTGGTAATAACACCTTTAACAGTCAAATACGTCAAAGAACTGATGTACAGCATTACGGAGTTCCATTAAAACCTGATCTGTATCTATTTTTATTAACAGTTTCACTTTACCAGAGATTAACACCAAAGCCCCACGGTTCTAACTTAAGAAAATGTCACATTGTGCTTCACAGGAGATCCATTTTATTCTATTGATATACTCAGACATGGCTGACAGATGACACACCCATCCCCTCACCCTTGTAATATCATTACTTAATCTCCTTGGTAGCAATTACTTCTGAGGGGAACAAAAGCCAGTGCAAGGTAGCTATTACTGACATGGCAGCTTAATGAACAATACAGCCTCCTTTTCTATAAAGGCCAATTTGCACAGCAACCGTAACAACACCCTGTCTAATGAAGGGAAACTTTTAGATCGGTAGACATATACTACAGTCCTACAGGCATGAGTTGAACATCTCCTGATTTTACGATGCAGTGGAGCAGCGGTGGCAAAAATGCTCTGAATACGGACGAGCAAATCGGTTGAATGGGGAGAAAAGAATGAGGAGAACAACATAAAGGCCACAGGAACTGACTAAAAAAAGGTGGGAGCCCACTGGGCTCGAGCTGAACACAAGCTAACCATCTGAAAGGGGCATTGCGACAGAAATGGATGTGATTCCACAATATGAAGGGACGGGGCAAACAGGAGGGCAAAGCGAAAATGTCAGGGCACAGGTAGCAGGTGATATACAGCACCAGGAAGGCCAACTGTGTGCAGCCATGAAGGGATAAGGGGTCATGGGATGTCTGCACAGTCTGCAGTATGTGTGCTGGAGTCAGCAGTGACAGAGCAGCAACAGCCCCCCCCCCCCCCGACACACACACACACACACCATAACCAAGGAGTGATCCGTCTCCCCAAAACCACTGCTTATAAAACACTGCTGTTAAAAAAAAAGGGAGAAGACAGGCAGACAGTGAGATGGATAAGTCACGGAAAACAGAATTTTTTTTAATTTTTTATTTTTTGGCTTATCATATTCCTAATTTGCTGGCACTCTGGCACAAGAGAGAGAAGACATGAATTTGAGAAAATTACCATGAAAAATTAAGATACTAATTAAGATAGAAAAATGTTAAAAAAGATTGAGACAAAGTGTTTCTTTTAAACAATTACACACCGCCATCCTTCCCAAGTGAAAAAGAGGCCCCCAGACTGAAGGCTAGAATAAATGAGGCGGCGGGGAAGCAGTTGGGGTTCGTTTGGGGAAGGTGCGGATGTTAATCATTTCCACCGTCGGTTTACGAGAACCCAGCACGCTTTGTCTGCCAGTGCTCCCGTGTCGTTTATTTGCCTGTACTCATCAACAGTCTTATTGCATAAAAACACCCTCACACGCAGAAAGAAACGTGCACTGTGGTGCGTGCATACACCTAAACACAAGTATAGTATACTTCTCTCTGGGATTTCATCCTATAGGAGCAAACACAACAGACCCCAGCATCAGGAAGCCTCTATAAATGCACAGCATGGCAAAAAAAAAATAATAATAATCCCCATAAATGAAAGAAATATGAATATCAAAAAGCAAGGATACACAAAGTAAAAGAGTTGGTTCTTCATAAAACTTCAAATGATGTTGAATTTGTTTCCTGCCCTCCTAATTTTTAGCGCCAATAAGATTCCCAACCTTTGCTGCTGGGAGAAAAGGAAATAGCTTCAAACTACCTTCAGTGTTTTTTCCATGGGGGGGGGGCACATTCACCTAATTCCTGTTTATCAGCCTAGAGAATCAGTTTTACTCTTTTTTGGTTAATTAACTAAGTGGTGCCTCCAGGCCCTGTCGCCGCTAGGTGCCAAACTCTATCAAGCCACCCAAGTGTCTCAGACACTCTAACTTCAGGGAAACCGCCCCTGGTCTTGTGATGATAACTGCAGAAGCAACAGGGGAAAGAGAACATGCACAGGTTGAAACAATTACATACGTACAAAGGAGGAACGTGGCTTTCCCCTTAGCTCTTGTTCTCTCCATCCCTCACACACGTTCATTTTGCCTGCCTTCAATTCTTCAGCTCAGTATTGACATTTTCATGCCTTTCTCCTGCCTGCCTTTATCTTCATTCTCCTCTCCCCTGCTATAATTCCGTGGCCTGCTACTCAAAGCTCCACTGTAACTGGGCTTGGCCATGAAGAGTATCGGGAACCTTCCTCCAAACTCCAGCAATTTTTCCCATTTACTCCAGCTTTTCTCCTTCACTACATCATGCTGTTCTCTCCACTGCTTCAAATTCTTCAATTTGCCCTGCTGGGCCTTGGCAAGCGTCAGCCACAGTCTTCCTCTGACCAAACTTCGATTGGCCCACTTCAAGCTCTCACTCTAGGGTCATTTATTTCTTTCTTTTCCTGGCATGTACCAAGTTGCATTCTTCCAAACGCACTTATGCAGCAATGGAAATCATTTTGGAAGTGGCCCAGGCCCTTCTCCTTTTTTGTACCCCAGCTGACGCCCACAGAGAGAACAAGAATGAATTGTGGGAGAGGAGTGGTGAGGAGAGGAGAGGAGAGGAGAGGAGAGGAGAGGAGAGGAGAGTTCTTATAGTATTTACTCCAGGTCAGCTAGACAGTGGGGTAGAAAACTCTGCAATAACACACACACACTCAAACTCACACACATTATACAAACTGCCAGACAAATACAGTGTTTTGTTTCATCTGAAAGCAGTAGTCTTCAGATTTGTACAAAGATCCCTCTAGAGAGGAACAAGGCTTCTCTGGCTTGAACTGGTCTTCTTCCAGTTGAACTCACAGTCGCAAGTGAGGGCACATTCCCCTCATTCACTGACAGTGACCCTGTACTTACAGTGAGATAGTGATGCCATCACCTTCTCCACTGGCCAGCTCCACTGACACTATTTCTCTCTGACAGCAGCGGCTTCAGTCAGGTCAGTCGTGGAATGGAAAACAGGGACAAATACACCAACATAATAAGACTAGTGTATCAGACTTGGGCTCAATCATATCATCCCTACATGAAGCAAACAACAGTTTAGTTACATTTTTCCACTAATGGTGCTACTGGTTTTGGCTCAGCATGGTACTGCATTAGTACTGCATTGTTACTGCACTGGTTTCGTATCGGTGCTATTCAGATCTTTGCAGATGCACGACTGTGTTGTCACTGACTGCTGGCACAGTCAAAATTATGCGTAACAACCTATAACGTGGGGCACTTTTGTTCTTATTTGAGCTGTTGTTGGTCCCTTAGCTTTGCTTCTGATGTGTAGAAGACAAAAGTGATGAAATACAAAGATCCTGCATGCAGTGGAGTGAAATCGAGTGTTAAAAACAATGACAATTGTCCAGTGCAGCTTCTGTCTGTGCTTCACCTCTGTGCTTCTTTAATTTCTTGGAATTTGACCAACACAAAACATATTGCATCCAGGCAACATGCTGCTGTCTTTTTGGAGTATTGCAACCAAGTGTGACTTTATAGCCTCTGCGCTGGTTGAATTCCCATAATACAGCTAGAGAGCTACACAAGCAAACACTAATTCAAGACTATGAATCTGCCTTTTGACAGAGTTGAGAGGGTGAGGTTGTGGCAGAGCCGGTTAAAAGATATCGTAGAAATTGAACTGAAATGACATTTTTTATGATTTCCATCATAAACATATGGAGAACATACAGAAAATGAAGAAAATTTGATCATTAACTCGAGCTTATTAAAGGTTGAGTTGCTGCTTGTGGCTAATCTTAATTCTTACAGTATAATCATGTCCGTGTGACGTTTGTAAGATAAGCAGTAAAAATATACCATTATAAAAACCATTTATGCAATTCATCGTCTAATTATAACCTTTTTATCTATTTAAGCTTTCTGAGGTCCAGTTTTTTTTTTTGCGGCCTTGTGTAGGTGGCGGTTCTGCAGAGGCCATATAATTACGCCCAGCTTTCAATGGATTGGCCATGAGAGGGCTGCAGCCTTAAGCCTGATCTGATATTATCGAGTCCTTTCTCACAAAAGGCATGAGCCGTTTTAAGCAGAAACTCTATTATTGCCCAGTTAAAATGCCAGGCTGAATTTCACATTCTGACACACACCATTACATTAGAGGGAGATCCTGGCCCATTTGCTCAATTCTCCTGAAATAACAGATTTTTGAAGCCTGACACTCTGGCTAGTTTCACACAACCCCTTAAGGGAATGATTAAACTGTTGATGCCGTTTAATACAAACTTCATGGGACTTTAATGCTGGATTTTTTGTCTTTCTTTTACTGTAACATTTTGGGTGGGCGAGGGGGAGTCTCTGACATTTAAAAAATAAACTTGACACTTGTTCCTAAATTTGTCCCCTGCTCTATAAATAAAGACAGACCTCAACTGAATTAAGCAGATGGAATCTCTGTTTTATTTTAAGAGTACAGTAATGGTGGGAATTTGCAGTGGTTTACATGAAAGGTAAATAATAGTTAAAATGCGCGTATAGAACGCTAGTCAATTCTGATCTTAGGTCTGCAAAGAAAAGCACACTTTCCTAAAGTAAAAAGATGTTGTGTTCCAGTTGTAATGAAACACATAACGGCTGCAGTTGGGATAGCGCTACGGCTCTGAGGATTTGTGCTTTCCTTCCCTCTGAAGTCTGTCTGCATTTTAAACAGACTCAGCACATCTAATTATAACAAAAATGCCTTATACGTTAAATGTTATTACTTTTTTTCACCCATTCAGGGACACCACTTAGTGCACTCACAACAACAAGAAAGTCATTTTCTAGTTATAAATATAGTGTTTTCGTGTTTTTCCCGTAGTTGGACTGTCTTGGGTATTGCATTATTTTGACCCAAACAGTATGTGCAAGTGAGAAAAGAGACAATAAAAACAGCTTGCTACTGGAACACCTCTGTATTTCCTGCAAAAATCTGTAATAAACTGAATCTGGGTGTTTGTGTACAAAACATATCAATGATCTTATATGGGTTTTTATGAATGGTCTCTGTGTTCATTTCAGTTAAGTTTTGTTTTTTTTAAATTGTGTCAAAAATGGTTGTAATTAAGATGGGTAAGCACCACAACACCATGCCATAAGCACTGACAACACCGTAAAGCGAGGAGGAGCCGCAACAACATGCAGTCAAGCGCGCGCACAAATACATCCACGCGAGATAAATTCCCATCTAAATCAGATGGAACTCAGCTTCTGACGGAGAATGAGATGTCAAAAGGCTCTTTGCAGCCGTCAGAATGATCTAAGACCAAAATGACTCAACACGAGTGGGCATTCTGATTTTTCACACTCGTGTGCCAGGAAACACTTTGGCCCATTCTTTCCAAGTGTATAATCAGTCACGTTAATGAGAACGGTAATGTGATGCACAAGAATTAGTCCAGGTCCACAAGGTTGAGTCTCAAGAGGCTTTGGAGGAGAAACTAGTTTCCTTGGCCATAGACCCACTGAGCCTTAAAAAATAAGCAACCCCACTCTGACCGCTGAGATGCCTGACAATAACAACCAAACGTCTCGATGTATGCACAGACTACGTAACAATATTTTAACACTCAAAGTGCTTGGACAAAATCAATACAGTTTCCCTATTAATCACGCTGATGCAGGCTGCTGAGGGAGGTGGACAGAGTTCTGGGACACACCTAAAAACACACTGACGTCTCCACGAGGCAGGAGTTGTGTTTATGAGCAAAAATTCAGGTTATTTCTATTACTAGCCTCCCCTGTGTGTCTGTGTCCCCTGGCACTTGATGATGAAAGAGAACTAGTTCACCAAAACACAGCGACGACTCAGTGTTCCGCTTTAAGATTTATCACCATGTTCACTTACACAGACACTCCTTAAGCCTCGAGCCTTAACTGAATACGGGCTCCTCGGTGAAAACACCAGCGGTTGTTAGTTCTGTCAGCGTGCGTGCAAGCGCTCGTGCACATGTTTACCTTTCAGGATTTGTGTCTCATTCTGTCTCTCTCTCTCCGTCTCATTGCGTCTCTCCAGGCTCTTCATTAGTTTCTGCCTGGGTACTAATGAGTGATACCTAAAACCTGCCAGAGGCCCAGGTCTATCCCTCCACCCAGCCAGAGTGGCCCTTGGTAGCAGCATCTCATTGCTTTTTGGGGAGGGGGGGGTTGGCTAGCTGCCTGGTTGAGCCGGTGGTGCTAAGGTGTATTAATGAGCCGCTGAGCCAACCTTGTGTGTACGTGCATGTGTGTGTGTGTGTGTGTGTGTGTGTGTGTGTTGCGTGTGATGACTAAAGAGTCCTCCGGCTGCCACTCCACATTCTACACTCCCCTCCTCCTGATTCCACTATCCAGGGATCTATTCATTTTTAATCAGGTGAGTATCCCAGCTAGAGTCCTTGACTGTTGGCAGAGAAACCACTTCCACAAATACACACACGCACACACACACATGCGCCCAACTCATTTCCCTATCTGTTCTGATTCCCACTTTTACATTTGTAATCCTTGCTAATTTGTAATTTTGCTTCTGCGTGCTCGCCTCAAGAGAGAGAAACTAATTTCAGGAGTGAAAAGGGATTATCAGATGCAAACGAAATCTCCCCACCTCTAGACAAAGATACCGATGTAGACTTTTCATGGGAACAAAAAGTGTCTCAAAGCCTGCTTTATCCTGTATGGTAACTCTCAAAGAAGAAGCAAGTCAACTGCCGCACTTGCAATTACTCCTTATCAGCAGTGGGGAGCCAACTTGACAATAGCAAGAAAACGCTGAGCTGTGACGGCTCATAAAACACAGCCAGAAATGACAGCAGAGAACATAATCAGCTTCCTCACTTTCCTCTTTGTGAATTTTGGTTGGTTACTAATATATGAATAAGAGGCCAGGTGCCCATTGGGTGTCTATGTGCTTTCCACATAGGAAGCGTAAAACTGTTATAGCAGAGGAGTGTTATTACATTCATTAAGGCACCTCACAGCGGCTCGGTCTTTTCTACTGTGAGGTGACTCCGACCTGTCACACAACTAATTCTCTTCACATTTTTACTTGCCTTGTTGTATTTTTGCCAGACAAATCAGGGGACCCGATCATATTAACCTATCCACCTACTCTCATGCTCACTTTGACACACAAAACCCTGCATGGCTGACTGCAAAACAAGCCAAGGGAACAATGGAGACACACACAGAAGTGGAAAAGATGGTGATAAGGGAAGGGGGGGGGGGGGGTCTATGCTGGAAGACAGCGGGTTAAAGCCTGGAAGACAGTAAATTAGCCATCTGATTAAGATTTGAAAAGCTGCAAAGGAAATGAGCATAATGCACCCAATTAAAAGAAAAGACAGCCATAAATACTGAGTGTCAAGCAGTTGTTATCTCTGCCTTGAAAATAGCTCCAGAGAGTGACAACAATAACAATGCTGCCATGTACTTACCACTTTGGTGTCATTTTATGTTGTTAAGATCCATATTGCCGCATCTGTCGACCTCACCCTTAATGTCGGCACTGAATTTAAGCAAAGTTTTGAGATGATAAGAAAAGTAGATAACAAGCCAGATGATAATTGGTCCACATGTCGTTAAAGCCATATGTCATGAAAGGAGACAGAAATCTGAACTAAGGCACAAACACTGGAGCCCTGGAGCTTTCCATGCATTATAGCCTGGAGCTGTCCTCCTATTACTGTCTAAGCCCTGCAGAGCTTCAAAGCTACAGTACTTTTTTGAGGCAGTTAATGGTGCTGATGACAGCAGAGAGGATCCCTTTGCCAGGTGGAGCAGCACGAGCCAAACGCAGAGAAAAAGGCAGTAAAAAAAAAAAATAAAAAAAATAAATGTTCACAAAAAGAGGTGCAGTGCTGTCCGGCAGGCAAGCGATAAAAACTAAAAATGTCACTCACGAATAACTGCCATCTTTAACATTTGGCAGGAACAGCGCTCGCCAGTGTTTCTGTAACTAAGCACTCAGCTAGCAGCCTCAGGGTAGCACAATTAAAGACACACTCACTGAGAGTCATCAATAACATAAAAATTGAAGAGTTTAAAAAAAAAAAAAGTCTCATTACAAGTCAGAGGCAGTCGGAAGATCTGAGAGATTTACTCACTGGCTGCATGTTTCATGATTTGGATTATTTTGTTCTGCTTTATTGCTGTTACA
>JAVDPK010000089.1:321632-353905 GCA_034780415.1 Cichlasoma orientale
GTGTTATGTGTGTGTGTGTGTGTGGGGGGGGGGGGGGTATAGGAAACAGAATGTGTGACGGAAAACAAGCAGGGGGGTATTCTGAAGAAAAAGAAAGAAGAAAAAGAGACCTGGGTGCCAGGTTTAGCATGAGCCCCCAGACACCGCAGCTCAGCAGTATTTCATCTGTCAATCTCAGACTAGATTGATGTAGGTGGTGAAAGCTTTGCTCCCTCAGAGGATGCGTTGAATAGTTCTGCTAGTCTGGCTAAAACCCATGAAAATATATGACAGCCTGAACAAACCTGATGACATAATCACAGTTATTTATTTCTATTTACGAAAGCTCACGTGAAAAAAACAACAACATGATAAAACAATAGGTTCTTTCACACGTGCCAACAGAGGTGCATTTGAAAATGCAAATGTCCAACACATTGGGATCAGGCAATAACCGGTCCTTGCTCTGACATCTCCCCAGTCAGAAGTCTGTGATATCTGGTTGCACACATGTGAGAATAGCACAAGTAATTGTCTGGTGAATTCACAGCAAGCAAGAGGGCATCATGTGTCATCCTGCCTCCTGCGCGCTCTCGTCAGGGAGCACCATTGTCTAATCAAATTGAGTATTTCCAGTATCACTTCTGGTGTGTACCGCATGTGAGAAAGGGCAATGTCTTGACCCGATTCTCCCAATGTTGTGCAGCGTTCACGTGTAAAATCATTTGCGCCCCTTTAAGAATAGATAATAGATATAGAAGAACAAGGAGAAACTGAATCAATAAGTAGTCCAAGAAGGCTTTTCCAATCCTAGTTTCTAACCCCAGAATTCAGGTTCCTATAAATATGTTTTGACCAGTATAATTTGCGATTATAGCAGACTTAATGAATGAAAAAAAAAGTCTGGATCAGGTTAAGCCTTAATGTCGTAACATTTTCCTGAGCCAATCTATGTTTTTGATTTCTATGCTGGAACTGCCCCAATCTCACAGGTGACGTAAACCCCCTCCCTCCCTCCCCCCCACCAGCGGGGTGCCGGAGGAAGGTGGGGAAGAGGGATTAAGTCACTGAATAAAGGCACCTGTTATTTTAGCACACAGCGTGCAACACTTGCCCCAAAGCAAGGGGTGCAGAGCGGCTGTTGGTGTCAGAAATGAGGCACAAACAGGGCACCCATTCAACCAATGCTGGACAGTGCTGAATCACACTTGTATAGGGCACAGACAGACTGACTCACACACATGCTCTCACAAAGTCCATACACAGGAAGGCAGACACAATATGATGAACACTGCCCCTTATGTTTCTCTTTGAAAGACATAGACAAACTCTCATTCTGCCTTCCTCTGTGACCTACACACACAAACAATTCTCCAAACTAATTGGCAATTCAGACTCCATGGACAGTGGGGGGATCTGTCAAGGGCATGTATGTATGGTGGGATGTTGCAGAGCTCCCCAAATTAGCTAACTTTATAATAAATCACTGGGCACTGCTAGCCAAGGATTAGCCAAGCTCCAGTGAGCAGTTTGTTAAGCTGCGAGGAGAAGCACTGGGAATGGAGAAAACACCGCCAAAAACTGACATCAGCACTGGGACCTTGGAAAAGTATAACCCCCTGCCTCGTTTCATTTAGCCTTGTTATCCGAGTTCTCCATTGACAAAAAAAATCCTACTCCTATATTAAGCTTTAACTTGGATCTATCGCTTTTTCCTTCTGTTGGGGTTTCTCCACTAATCACTTTTAGTGTTTAGAACATCAGCTCCAACATCAGGTGCACCATTTCTTCAATTGCTGTCCTTATGTTTGCCTTATATAATTCTCTGCGCTATCTTGTCCCCTACTGAGTCATTTCTCTTGGAAGGAGTAATGCTTCCTACTGTCTGGTTATTTATATACAGACTGAGAAAACATTTATCCCCTCTTCCCTGCACGCACAAACTCCTTTAAATTAATCTCCTTTGAGGTAGCTCATTATGAATCCCATCAAAAGTCACTTTTGTGAAACTACTAAAGAATTCAATCTATTTTTTTCAGTAGTAGGTACAGTTAAATTAACATAATCTGCCAGCAGCTCTCATGTCGCGCTCTCTTAAGAATTTGTATTCCCCGATCAACCCTGCGCTGCATTTGTAGAAAGTGATTTACACAAATTTTGAAACGATTTTTCCGCAAACATATCTGAAGATGAGTAAAAGCATCAGCAAATGCTCGTATCTTAAACTCTCACAGAGTTTTGTCCCTGGCTTCTAAACAAATAAAACCTGTATCCATTACCATTAGAGGACCAGAGATCATATCAGACCGGTATTTCCTCTGATGCCTGTTTATTAATTTCCTGTGATAGCATTTGTCTTGTAATTACTGATGGCGTGATGGGCCTTAAAAAGGATGTCAGGCCATGAGAACGAGAGGACAACTCATGTCGAAGATGCCGCCACACATAAATGATTAGAGGGTCTCTAGTTTATGATCATCTCTGCTTTCTTCTGCCTCTGTCCTTTTCACTACCAGTGTGGAGTTCTCTTCTGTTACTGTTAAGAAAAACGGTCTGAAACACAGACTGGTGCAGTATCATGTGAGCAGCAGGGACGAAGGATCTATGTGTATCCTGCGGCAGCACCCCAGAGCCCTGGCTGTCAGTGTGGGTGACAACCCAGACTTGAGGAAGAGGAATTAAAGAGGCTCTTGTCCTTGAAGGCTGATTGACAAGGTAGCGACAGAAAGGTTAGTGGAGGTGCTGGTATTCTCTTAGCTGCGCCTACCCTCACACTGGTCCAGGGGCATTGTCTCACTCTTTCAAGATGTCTCTCTTACTTTTCTCTCCCCTCACATACACTAGTGCTTATTATAGGAATTCCTTGACCCTTCGGGACTTCACGTACTTCTCTGTCTCTCTTTCCAGTCCACAAACCTCAGCTTTGGACAAAAGGCAGCTGAAAGGCTATTTGAATTTGAAACAGGAGCCACAAAAAAAAAAACAGCTCCCAAATGGGAAAACTTCAGGATACTTGGAGCCAGCTACTGAGAGTTAGTGGTCCTTGCACAAAAAGCAAAAATGTGATTCTGACACTATCCAGCCCAACGTACTGTAAAGATAGCAGCTACTGCAGAGGGAGAGGGAGGGAGAGATGACAGAGCCTGGATGCAGAAGTAGTGGACATTAGGGGCCCAGTGGGTAGGACTTCAGAACAGACCACCAGCAGATAACATGCAATCAGACAAATCCCACTGTACAAACAACAAGCACCTACACGCATTCAAAGGGGCACGTTTGACCAATCACGCCATGAAGACATACTTACTGTGCTTCCGCTGATCTGCAACTCACTGGAGTCAGAAATTATGCTTTCTAGTTGTGTCTTACAACAGAGTCAAGAGGGAAAATCCCGTTTTACAGGGAAAGTAAATAATTCATAATTAACCCTCCAGGAAAACCCGTTTAATTTCGGTGGACTGGCACCACATCACAATGCAATAAATAAATAAATAACGATGAGGCATTCTCAGTCTGAAAATTCATGCGAGTAGTGTCAATATCAAATCAATAGATGTAAGCTGAAGCGCCTCCGGACAACTGAAATCCGCTTGTTTTGTGCGTAGCTGCAAGCTACGCAGTATGATATTGAGAATTTTACAGTCAAACCCATTGTAGAGCGCAGATGCCAGAGATAACGGATTAGCCCGGTACTGTGTGTTGGCTCGGTTCGTTCTTTCAGTTCTGATAACTAAATTCCTTTGTCTAATGATTTTTTCCCCAAAGCATCAAAGCGCGACAGAGCCACAAAAGCGCACCACCTCCGCCACCCAGCGCAGACCCCCACACCGGACAACTCGGTTCACTTACCTCTGATTATCACGGGAAGGGTGCCGCCGAGATATCAACAGTATGAGTCAGTTCTGTGTCTCACTGGATATAAAATATCCGAGAGTGATCAGAGGAGAGAACAGGCTCGTTAGTGCGTTACCAGATCCTGTGAGAGGCTTTGTAAACTACTCCTCCCTGTCGCACCTGTCTCTGGCAAAAACTGATCTCGTACGCCGGCCTGACATCCCTAAGACAACTGTCTCAGGGGCTGTGTGTCCGAACCCCCTGCTAGTCTGAGCACACACAAACATACACACACACGGGGCACCACCTGTCCACGGTGCAAAACAGCCCACAAAGAGCTTTTATGTCGCGCAACGACACATGGCATTCCCCGTTAGTCTCTGCAGCAATACTCCCTCACAGCCGTCCGAGATCTCTCCCCCAAGTAATCTGGAAACGCTGGAGGCAGTGAATGATGAAAAGGAGAATGAATTAATAACCCATCCAGTACGCCACTGGCAACGAACCAGCTGCAACGTTTGGAAATTACATCTGCCGTTCTCGGTGCTCGCCCAGTTGTGTTATCAATCTTCCGTCCCTACAATAGTTAGTCTATTTTGCCGCGGCGCACGACTGCTGCTCTGTCACCGCTGCGTCTTTCCACCTCGGGTCTCAATGAAAGAAAAGACTGTTCTTCTCACTGCTTATGCGCCCTACTTTCACGCAGAGCCGGGCTCGGGATCCAGCGCACCGCAAAGTCCCATTCATCTGCTAATTAAGAATAGTTCCTGTTCCTTGAGCTGCACTTCGGAGCTTTGGTGAAGTCGGAGGACCACGGCGTTTTGTCTTCTAGCGGTAGTGTGAGCTACAGCATCTCCAGCACTGCTGTCATCCACACGAGACTCCTAAAGCCTGTTAGTGCCAAAACCTGAAGCAGAATTATGCAGCGACTGGAATGGAATTGATTAATGACTAATTGGGCTTCAACTGTGAGGCGTCAAGCCCCCTAAAGCCCCCCGAACATCAAAGTCAAGCTACTTTTTGCGGCATGCGCTCTTTTATAGTCAACTTTGTGTTGACTCAATTTCACGGTGGCAAAGTGACGACTGATTAGTGGTTCTAGACACGAGTTCAGATTCAACACGGGGCACGCACCTGACAGCACGCACTGTCTTTGGTAAACTTTATTCCAAGAGACCTTTATTCTTAAATACAAAAAACCCGAAGATTTAGAAAAGTTATTAACGGTTACGCTTCCTGTGCTGACCTTAAAATAAAACAACGAGGCTGATTCAAAGCAGTTTTCTGATAAAGATGAGCATTTATTGCTTTCGTCTCTGTGAAGCAGTGTGCAAAGTACCTGAAAGAGGCTCTCTGTTGGCAATAAAGTGGATCCAAATAGTCTTCACGAGGATCATGTTGATCACACACAGTTCCAGGGTCATCTATCATCAGCATGCGGGAAATTTATGATACTTAAGCTTCAAAATGAACAGTAACGAACAGTTGAAATGAATTATGTACGACTTAATTATTTTTTTTAAAAAATCAAACCTTCTCCCATGACAAGAAACTTGCTGGAAACCGTTTTAATAATCCCTGAAAATGCTACTCACTATAATTCCATAAAAGAGTTCAACAAACTTGGCAACACAGTTTCCATGCTCGAGTTTAAGCGCTTTCTTTATTTGCATCTTCTCACTGAGTCTAAATTAACACAATAGAGGAATAATTTAGTCTCATTAAAACTCAATAAGCCTCCAGTCAAATCTAATTGTTGTTCTGTACAATTTAGAGTCTGTGTTTGAAATTAATGTCTAACCAGTCGTGTTTGTTCAAGTGACACTGATGTGGGATAAACATGCTTTATCCTCTGCTGATGCCAAGTAGGACTTTTGAAAAAGGATCTCATTTCTAACAGACGGGCATTACATGCAGTGGGGGGGAGTAATTATTTGATCCCCTGCTGAATTGGTCAGTTTGCTCACTTACAAAGAAAAGAACACTTTAATTTTTATGGTAGTTTCATTTTAATGGAGAGACAGATTAATAACCCAAAATCCAGAAAAAAAGTGCATTACATAAAAGTTATAAATGAGCTTCTCATCCAAGATTTTACAGTACATGGCCCCGTCCATTGGCCCCTCAATGCAGTGAAGTCATCCTGCACCCTCAGCAGAAAAACAGCACCAAAGCATAATGTTTCCACCTCCTTGCTTGACTGTGGAGATGGTGTTCTTTGGCTCATGCTCAGCATTTCTCTTCCTCCATGTCATGATTAGTGGTTGATGCAGACTCAGAGGACAGAAGTAATAAGCAAAAAGCAAACCTTTATTTTTGTGTAGCAGCTATCCAACAGGCAGCAGAAAACAAAGTCCATAAATCCAAACAGGTGATACATAAAGGAAAACTCACAGACAAACAAGCAATACAAAGAGTGCAACGTGACAGAGAACTAAAGCAAACTGCGACATTAAATACACACAGACACACTGGGGGCAAATGGGGAAACATGGCGGGTCGAGCTGATGCCAAAGAGCTCAATTTTGATTTCATCTGAGCAAAGAACATTCTCCTAAACTTTCTCTAAATCATTTAGATGTTCACTGACAAACTTGGGGCTCCATGTGTGCCTTCTTGAGCAGGGGACCTTGGGGGTGCTGTAAGATTTCAATCCACTGCAATGTAGTGGATTTCCATCCACAGTTCTTGTTGAACCACAGCATCTACAATTTTGCTCCTGACATCCTTTGACAGCTCTTTGGTCTTGCCCATGGTGGTGGAGAGGTTGAAATGAAAGAAATTTACTCTGCGGACAGGTGTGCTTTATACACATAAGTTGAGATCAGGAAAATCTCTAACTGATTGATTGATTTTGGAATCCGTGTGCCACATAGGCACACAGCCAATCTGTGAGAGCCAGAGTTCTGGCTGGGTTGTAGAAGATCAAATACTTATTTTACTCAATGACATGAAATTCCATTTATAACTTTGATAAGCGGAAGAAAACGCATGCATGGATGGATGGATGGATGGATGGATGGATGGATGGATGGATGGATGGATGGATGGATGGATGGATGGTGTTTTTTCTGGCGTTTTGGTTGATATTGTCTCTCTCGATTAAAATGAAACTATGGTATAATATTAGAGACTTTTCATTTCTTTGTAAGTGAGCAAACTTACCAATTCAGCAGGGGATCAAATAATTATCCCCCCCACTGTAGCCTACAGAAATGCGAGTGGACAATGCTGTTACTGCGTTAAGTTAAAGGAGTTAAAACCTACTGGACCTTTCAGTGAAATTGCTTGGAGCCAAAGCCACTTTTAAGCTTTCATTCATGAATAATTAATTGCTGAAATAATGACTTTTACAGGCTTGAAGGCTCATGTGTGCAGCTCACGCTCTTTAGCATCTTAATAAATCTACTCCAAGTGGTCTGACAGCCTGCTGATCGGTCGTGGTGAGTCACATGGCTCAACCTCTGATATGAGGGAAATATGCAAAAAAGCTATTGCTGGATATAATTTAGCACGAGATTAAATCTTTACTTTAATAAAGATTTATCTGTTAATTTATGTTAATTTAACTGCTAGATCTGTTAATGATGTTGTTACTGAAGGCACTTTATAAAAGCAATGCTAACATATTTTTTTTTAATGGCAGCAGTAATTTGGGGTGTTGGGAAAGTGTTGTCGCATTAATTTATCCTTTTTCTAAATCCACTTACGTTCTGTGACTTTCATATTATTGTAGGACATTGCTTTGCTTGTTGTTTGGTATTTTGTTTTTTTCTTATCTTCATTTGCACAGCCAAAATTCGCCTGCCCCAGCATTGTAATACTTATTAACATTATTTATCCTGCTTACCTTATCATCCCACACTGTCTGTGACTTTGTAGTTTCCACAATTAAAACTTGAAAGAAAGTTTCTGTTCTCCATAAGAGACCTGCTGAAAGTCTTTGTACAGGTTGACTGTGGTTACAACAGAGGACACCTCTTCGACAGCAGTATCATTACTCAGGCAGACATCGTTTCCAACAGTGGAATAATGATGAGTTCTCCTCACTCTCTTGAATTCTTTCCTCCACGCTCTCTCTTGCAAGCCAGCATGTCTCATGTGTCTATAAGAACCTGAACCAAGGATCGTTCCGTCTTTTCATATAACATGCAGTCAGTGAAGCAATTTGAGAGCCTGAGATGAGGGGTCAAATTATTTCACTGTGTAAAATACAGGGAAAAATCCCCTTTTCAGAAGGATTTAAAATGCCTGCATCCCTGTGTGCACTCCTGAGAGTGCAGGTTGTATATGTGTGGATAGCCATGTGTGTGATTAAAACCTCAGTAATACTTACACTGCTTTGCCCCTGTCAGAGCCCTTGCCCTGATACTCCAGCCACATCACAGTTGCAAAGTACTCGTACTTGAATACTCGAGTAACGGCATTATTGGTGTTTGCTGAACAGTAGCCACTGTAACCACAAATGTATCATTACGACTAGTGTCAGATTTAATGAATATTCGCACGAGAAGAGTCATCAAGTCGATATAAAATCAGAGTAACATCCATTAATGTAACAATATTCATCAGAGCTTTGCTTATAATAACCTCCATTAACTACCTGATATCAGCCAAAACCAGAGAGCATTAAACTGAACAGGGATGCATTATTTTTCTAATGAATTCCACTTTTTCTTTATATTTGACTTCTTAATATTTGGCTTCCAGAAACTCAGGCTTTCCTGTAATGTTTAAAAACTGTCTTGAGCAGTAGTTTCTGAAGGCATTCTGAAGTCTTTTAAAGTTTTACTTTAGCCATTGGCAGGTTTTTCACTCATTTTCGGTCCAGTCCTTGCACCTTACTAGTGCTGTGTCACATACCCATAACAGATAACAAAGAAACAATTTTACATTGTATCTCTGGGCACATTGTTATTAGCAGCCTGTCACAAAAACATATCATTTGTTCCCCTTTCTTTAGTTGAAGCTACAAAAAAATGCCAAAGATATCAGTGTTTGACAGCAGCATTTTTGCACAAACAAGGAGATTCCCAAAGAGCTATTGACTGAAAACTTGGCATATCTTGCCACGGTGTGCAGTGTGTCCTAAAAATCTGTTGAAATTTTAAAAGTGGAGGACAAAAGCAGAAGTGGCAGGCCTAAAAAAAAAAAATATCTACAGCAGATGAAAAAAATCCAGCACAGATCTGGCACAGGAGCTGAGAGTCCTGCGTCAGAGCCATCTATTTTTCGGGCTCAAAAAGTAGATGGCTCATGCAGGTTGTGTGGAAGAATAAAGGTGGTGATACCAAATATTATCTTTCAAACTTGTTAGAATTGTACAAACATTGTTTTTTTCCCTTACATACTGTATTTCCATGTATATTTGCACACATTTCAGTAAATCGCTGCACCTATTTCCTGTTTTCTTAGCAAAAGATAAAGAAATGAGAGGTGGATCAAGACTTTTGCACAGTACTTTAAGCAAACACTTCCCTGATGAGTACCTGGGCGCAAGTCATAATGAGCACAATATGAAGTGTTTTCTGTCATTTATACGCTGCTGGTCCCCTTTGTTTCACAATCAGATTCCCTCCTGCACCAGTTTGCAGCAGACTTGAGGCTTCACTAACTAGTGGGTAGCATCAGAGTGGTTACAGCCATCTTTTATACACAGTTTATGGCAATGATTCACACGATTGCTTTCACAGCCACTCTAGTGAGGAATCCGCAAAACTGTTCTCTGACTTTTGATCTTCCATTATAGCTGGAGCAGCTAGCATTTAGCATCTTTGCTTGGGCTCTTTGTTCACAGTGGTACCGGGTTGCTAATAAAAATGTAGGGGTTAAGAGGGATTTCCACAGTGACTCTTTTTGCATAGACTGTAGCTGCAAGTTGTTGCAAGGAAAGGTTTATGTCCCTTCATATCCTACATACTTTTGCTACTCATGGATGTGTAATATTGGCTCCTTCAAACATGTAGCTTCTTCTTATCTATCTTTAGAAGCCATGTAAAAATCTGATGATGTTTTATGTCATGTTAATGCAAAAAAATTCTCATTCACAAACTTCTTCCTACAACCTACTACTTCTGATAGTAGCGTTCTGCTACTCTAATATTAAAAAGCTCTCCAAAAGTTGTTCTTTTTTTTTTTTTCTTTTCTAATCCCCCGATTAGCCTTGTTATTCTGTTTCCAGCTGCTTTGCATAGAAATGATTCAGGACACAGAAACTTTGAGCCATGTTCAACAAAAGAACTTATACCGTTTCATCTCCTGTCAAAGTTTGTGTGCCGACAATAAATAAAGAAAGAAATATTCGTTTTGTTCATCCTTTTCCTTTCATCCCACTCGGTGTGTCAGAGCAGGCAGGCAGTAGACCTGAGCATGATAAAAAGAAGAAGAGCTGCCATGAGAAAGCCAGAAAGCTTTGCAAAAAAAAAGAAAAAGAAAAAGAAAAAATACAGCCTTTGATGGGGAATGCACTTTTTAATCTTTCAACATGGGGAAAAGGGGAAGGGCAGCACAGTCCCCCCTTGGGTGTTTCTATGTGTGTGTTAGATGTAGCTAAGAGGGGATATGCTGATGCCAGAGTTAGATGAACTCTTCACAGCAAGCGCTTTCGACTGCTAAGTTCTTTTTCAGCAGAAATATGAATGCAAAATATAGAAGCCTCATTCTCCGGGGTGACCATTTTCTGTCTTCCCAAAATAATCACATGGTTTAGATGCGAACAGAGGCACACAGATTACATGCAGGGCTCATGTGATCAGAGGCAGTAACTTTAGAGCAGTCATTCTGACTACTCAGCTGAACAGCGCCAGGACAGTTAATTTAGTGGTTTTGCACTTCCACAATCAAGATTCTGAGAAATTCATTAATAATTATAAAAACCTTTGGAACATTTAAAGCACTAAACAAACCAGCTAGACTCGACCTGTAGTGCTAACTGCAATATTTGACCTGGCTGAGTAATAGCTGAAGTTTAAGATGTTAACTGGCAGTGCAGCTGAGTGTTACTGGTAAATGACTTAAACAACTTAAGCCAAAAACTCACACTCACGAAAACAAAGCATAGAAGATCTCTTCTTTGTTGTTTTCCCTTTTTTCGGTTTTATAATGCATCATTTATTGTGGTGTCTGCGCTGAATAGAATACAGACCTTGATAATATTCACATCATGAGACTCTGTGAGACTCTTTCTATATTCATATAAAATCATATAAAACATCAACACAATGAGTTCATTTTTGAATCGCTCCTCTTCTCAGCACGATATATATAAACAGCGGAGCAAAGGGGTTAGAACAAAAAGCTATTGTTGAACGCAACAATAAGTCTCCTTTCATAAATGATGGAAGGATGTTTGCTCAGCTTATGAATCGATGCAAAACAAGCTTTATATGAATTCATATTTATCCGTTTTATTCCAATTATTTAAGGATAAATGGAATAATGTTTATCACAAATAATATGATTGTTTTTAATGAGTAGTAATATACACTAGTAGTTAATAAACGCAATTATCTTGGTGTAAATTAGTTGGGCACAATCTAGATGAGTGAGGATCTGCAGAGGCAGCTATCAGTCTGTCAGTTTGAATGATGAAGCCGTGGGGTGATAAGGTAGAGGAAATGAGAAGGTATATGAAGGCATAGAGAAGAGAGAGGAAAAGTACATTTTTTGCTGCCAAGTGGTTTGAAGAAAATATTGTTGCAGAAAAGAGCAGAAAAGGATAAAGAAAACACCGAAAAGTTACCGAAAAAGAACGGGATCAATACTGAAACACACTGATGTGTCTTATTTTCCCAGAGGGGAAAAAAAAAAGCAAAGCTTAGAGAGTCGATGTATTGTGGAATCATGCACTTTGCCTCACCTCCCCAAGTCACAACAGATAGCAACACATCAGGCCTTTTGTTTGGGAAAGGGTCATAGTGATGTGCCATCCCTGTCAAAACGCATACAATCACAACACTAAAGAACCATAAATATTTCAGGGTCAGACAGCTCTTTCCATGTTTCCTCACCACCTCTGCTGTGGCAGCAGACCCGCTGTCAGGGCTCTGGGGTGAAATGAGCTCTCGAAAATAAACAGGGGAGACCCAGAGAGACAGCCATGGGCATTCAAAGAGCAACAGTCATAAAACACAATGTGAGGAAATTGTGCAATCTCAGTGGAAGCACAGCTGAGACTACCTGTTGGCCGCGGTAAGATATAGCTCTCCATTTTTATTTAATTTTTTTGTATTTTGTTTATTCATTCATTCATTCATTTATTGCTGCTTTTCGTGTTGCATGCCATGACCTGGTATGTTATCCAACTGTAGCTGCAAATCTTTTAGATTGTGTTTTTTAAGGTCTGCTAGAGGTTCCCCCACAAATCACTTTTCCAATATTCTTTAGGCTGAAGGCACAACAGTCATAAAATGTCTGTAGCCAGTTAAGTTGTCCTCACTGGGCAATTTTACTCAGAAGATTAAAGGCCGTTAGTCTTGCAAAAACTTTAATGCCTGAAGTTAATGATCTCTGTGAGTTTTCATTTTGAGCTTCCACCTTCTTGTAATATTCAGAACAGATAAAACAATGATGTAAAACTCCAGCTAGAAAGCAATAATTGTAAAGAAAGTGTCTGATATTATGAGACTAAATGAAATCAGCTGGTAATTATTAGTTGAAAAAAATTGACACATGATTCCAGCATCTTATTATTCTGCTTCTTAGCACTATTTAGCTCATATATGTTACTGTGGTATGAATCATTACAGGATATGACTGGAGCATGGTAACCAGGTATGCTAGTGTTAATTTAGCACTCCACCCTCAAAACTCCAAAAAACTAACATGCTAGTGGCTAAAATGCTTCAAAATACCATTCCAAAACCAGTGGCTGATGTCATGGTGGCTACATTTATTTATTTATTTTAATACAGTCTACCAGGGAAACATGTACAGGTGAGCTTTTCATGTGATGAGATTATAACTTCTTCATCAGGGCCAGAAGGCTAGCTTCTTTTTGCATCCTTCAGAAAGTGACCAAAAATTTTTTTGCTGCAGTTGTTACACAAGTTATACAATAATATTTTAATAAGTGAGAATAAGAGGAGCTTACCGGAGGATTTTGTTAAAGTCAACAGACCCAAGCTAGCTGTTTAACCTTGTCTTTGTGCTAAGGTAAAATTGCTGTTGCAGTATTACAGGGATGCCTTGTAATCTAACATTGAGAAAGAAGCCAAAAAAAAGTACATAGTGCCTTATATAGAATAGGTCATGATATTCTGATCAATAAGCTACATCCTGTTCAAAAGTATGGTAATAATAAATATTGCACTCACTTGAATGCGGTTCAAGGTCAGCTTCCTGTCTCTTTATTATTTTAACAATGACAAGTTCTCACATACAACTGATGCATTACCCTTGCCTTGGTTATGCCTTATTAATATGCTATTGGAAAGACTGTAGTAAGGGCAAAGGTTCATATCAACTTTCAACCTGCAGATAATCTGTCGCTGTCTCGCATGTTACTGATACCTTTTGTTTCAAGTCTCCGGAAATCTGTTGCAGGATGTTGAAAATAAGATTCCTGTCAATGGTCTACTGCAAATGAAACCCAGCAGAGCTGGTCAAGCTATTAATGGATGGATGGATAATTTCTACAGTTTCAGCACTGTTGGCAATGAAGAGCAGAAGGTGAAACAGGAGGTAAGAAATGCTTGTGTTGTGATCTACTCCCAGTACACCTGAGACTTGTGGATTAATGGTAAACATGAAACAGAGGGAATTCATTTCATTACAGTATAACTTTACTACTTCTTACACTGCGCACCAGATTGTTGCATGAGTGTTTTTGATGGTGATGGGTATCTTGCTGAAACAATTAATCATCCAGCCAAACATCTTGATGCATTTGTGATTATCCCCTTATCAAAACTGCTGACTCTGTGTTGGTTTCATGCAGTAATTTCAATGAATACTTGATTGCACTATCTACACAATATTGAGCATTGTATTTGATTTTTCACTATTTGTTGGTTGTATTTTATGCCCAGTTGTGGCCAAATGAATGCACAAGTAGACATTTCTATTTACTCCGACAAAAAAAAACAGATTGCTGAAGATGAATCTATATATAAATATTTTCAGGTTCTGCTCTCACGTGCATGAAAAATTTGGTCAGATTGCCAATTTATTGCTTTAATCTTGAAAGGTATGTCTTCAGGAAAAAGAAAGAGAGGGGAGAGCAGGGGGGGGGACAGTGGAGTGATCATATTACTCTGAGGGATGAGTGATTTTCCTGTTATCTACTAATCTTCAATTACTCAATTTCCAGAACAATTCTGGCCTCAATCAACTGATCCAGTGAAGCAGAGTCAAGAGTTAAGCAGGAACAGATGAGAGCCTTCTGGGCTCACATTGCAGGGGAGTGTGGTGGTACCAGTGTGTGCATGGATGTGTATGTATTAAATTTAAAGGTACACAAAGGTCGAAATAGCTCGGCCACTCAGCGGCAAAGGACTAACAACTGTGGCCAAGACAAGTCCATGTTTCTCATCTCTTTCTGTTTTGTTGCAACTTTGACCTCTCTGTTGATGTGGTGTCACAACCTGAACTGTTACTACTGGATAATGAACCAGGCCAAAACATAGATACAACAGGTCCTATTCAATGAATATCTGATGTGAACATTAGCGGTAATCAGTTTCCTTTCTCTGGAGCCTAGTGAAGCCATTTGGGAAAATACAGAGAGAGCCATAATGAAAACTGTAATGGCCTGAATAATGAAAATCCTCTCTAAATGAAAAGGGTAAGTTAATAGAGTTCTTGTTATGATGATACACAGCATCCAGCAGAGGAAGTCACTGTACTGACTTCACTGCGATAAAGCGCACGGCATTGTCTGAATTCCCCTCAAAGTATAGAGGTTATGCAGAAATCACTCCACAGTCCGTGCAAAAAGTCCTTTGAATGGAAGCAAGTATTATCTGTCTTCCTTTGCTATCCAATTCCCATTTTGCCAGCAGATATTTAAATATTTTATTGTTTAATATTTAATGCAAAATAAGCCCTCTGATCTGGATTTGTGGTGCATCTGCAGAAAAAAAAAAGATCTTAGGGATGTAAATGTGAAGAGTCTAACTCTGTGTGGGTGAGGCCATAGAAAAAGTTGACTTCGTGGGTAAAGACTGCCCTCTCAGGGTTTACTGCATCAACTGCATAAAACATGTTGCCTGACTTTCAGCTCAGTCAACTGCCAGAGAGAGGCCCATACTGACATCAGACCGCACACGCCACATCTTTTGTCTCTTATGCTTTAGTACATTACACTAGCAGAGTACTGACAAATTAACATATGGCATAAGCACATAGCCCACAGAAAGGGGATAAATGAAGAAAAACTGGGGGGGTATGGTAGATATTGGACTCTGTGGCAGTCCTATCAGTGACCTGCTGCTGGGGCTTTTCCTTTTTATAGCTTCTTTTTTTTCTCTTCATTTTTTTCGCTTTAGTTATTTATTTACTTCTTTGCATTTGTCACCACAAGATAAACTGCAGGATCTTCCTTTTTTGTGGGGAATTCTACATACATGAACCTCCACACACACATACAAGCACACACACACACACACCTTCAACATTCAGCTACAGCGTAAGGATACCTGTATGTGTACAATTACATGTTAGCATCCAAAATGGTCTTGTCAGTGCTTGTTCGGCTATTTTTTTTTTTCTCATTTCTTTCTACCACATTCTGCCCTTCTTCTCTTTTGCTTTCTAAGCCTCTTCGATTTGATTAGAGAAGTACTGGTGACCCTCATATCACCAGTACACCTCTATAATATACCTTAATTGTAATTGTTCCATGATAATAATGTCACACTTATTCTCACAATAATAATAAAAGAAAATAGAAGTATTCACTTTATAATAAATAGCAATTTTAAGAACATATCGAAGTGTTAACTACAACTGCTCTTGTGAAGTATCCGTAACTAGGGCCAGAAAAGTTACTAAATCATCAAAACCAGTTAAAGTTAATATACGAGGGTGGGCTGAAAAGTTCAGAGGCTGACCACGATGCAATGGTCGAACTTGACCAAATGTGTTTCACTTTTCGACACGGTCTCCCCTGCGGTCCACACACTTCTTCCATCGGTGTTGCAGCGCTTGGATTCCCGTGGTATAGAAGCTGTCATGGTGATGCTGTGGCAGGCAAGGTTGGACCCAATATGCAGGACTCTCAGGCAGGACTAAACGCTAAAAGCGTTTTTTTTTTGAAGGAAATACAGTGGAAACTGAATACAAAATAAACTGGGGCTGGACAGGCGCCAGAGCTAAAACATAAACTGGGAAGTAGGGCGCCAACAGGCAGGGAAACACTGACGACGACGCAACATGGAACAGAGCTAGACACAGACAATATATACAGAAAGGGATAATGAGGGAACAGGAAACAGGTGAGGGGCACAGCTGACCATTATTACACAGACGAGACAAAGGGATGCAAAACTAAACACAGAGCACATGGGACAAGGGACTGTCAAAGTAAAACAGGAAACAGCTAAACGGAGACAGAAACGTAGACTTGACAAATCGCACAGGACATAAACAACACATAAGACCAGGGACATGACAGAGGGACAATACAGACACGAGGGCACCACACAGGGAACAATGGGAAGTCAATAACAATGATAACTGATAACAGAACACTATAATGAACAAAGAATCAAAACCGAGGAACTCAATGAAAACAGAACCTAAAAGAATAAAACACAAAACGCTGGGCACACAGCCCAGGACCATGACAGAAGCTCTCATCCTGACCCTCAAAAAAGTCCTCAACAGCAGAGATGACCTCATCATCGGTCCGACACTGCTTCCCAGCCAACTGTTTTTTCATGTTGGGGAACAGAAAATAGTCAGATGGTGCCAAATCAGGAAAATATGGAGGGTAATCAACCAGCTCAAAGCCACAGTCGCACACAGCAGGCATTGCAACCACAGACTTGTGTGCAGGAACATTGTCCTGGTGAAACAGGACCCCCTTCGTCAGTTTTCCAGGCCGTTTTGACTTGATTGCCTTTCACAGCTGCCTCAGCAAGTTGGCATAGTCTCCATTGATAGTATGGCCTTTTTGAAGGTAGCCAATGAACACAATGTCCTTTGCACCCCAGAAGACTGAGACCATCAGCTTCCCTGCCGATGACACCACCTTGGCCTTCTTTGGTGGGGGAGAAGACGGGTGTTTCCAATGCATGGACTGCCGTTTGGTCTCTGGCTCAAAGCGGTGAACCCAACATTCATCTCGGGTGAGGAAATGTTCGATAAAAACCGGCTGGAGTTGCTTCAAAAAGTTTGCTGCGACATGACCAGCCTAGTGTGCTTTTGATCAGGCGTCAAAAGTCGTGGCACCCACCGAGCAGAAACTTTTGACATGCCAAGTTAATTATACACAACGCTCTCAGCTCGCTCAAGAGAGATGCCTACAGCATTAGCTATCTGATTAACAGTCAAACGTCTATCATCTATCACCATGTGGTGAACACAATCAGTGTTTTCTTGGGTGGTGGCTGTGGCAGGACCTCCGGACCTTGGGTCATCTTCAAGGCTCTCCCCACCACTCTTGAATTCAGCTGCCCACTTTTGCACAGTTGATAAAGCTGGAGCATCATCCCTTAATGTAGCGACCATGCCAGCATGAATGTCCTTGGAGGCTAACCCCTTTTCCTGCAGATATTTGATAACACCGCGGAGCCAAATTTGATCCATTTTCACAAAATGTCTCTAGTACTACTTTTCCAAGTCCTCCATTCTGTATCCAGTGTGGGTTTATCTGGAAAGAAAAAGCAGTTGGCATCAGTAAAGCTTGAATTTAAGGCATGCCAAATTTAATTACTGTACGATAACTCCTTCTTAGTCGGCCTATGAACTATTCAGCCCACCCTCGTAGCTACAAGATTACATGCACATGCACAAATCTATTTACATTTATTAACCTTATATGGATCATCAATCCGTCAGGTGGGTTTTATACATCAGATCAGTTAGAGTCTGACATTAAACTCTCTCTCTCACTTATTCTTCTGGTGCTTTCTCATACCATAATGCTTCATCGTGTGGCTTCCATCAGTCAGCTGGGTTTGCACACTGTCAGAACAAAGATGATGCTGTTTTGAATAGAAAAATGGACCACTGACATGTATGAAAAAAAATTACAGAATTCACAATTACAAAATAGAATTGATAAATATTTTTTATTTGGCATTCTTCTAAAAACATGAAGATATGTTTGCAACATTGATGGATCGTATGCCAATAATGCATTATTGGTTTATATTTATGGATGCTAAACAAGTGGGGTGAAGTTGCAGACAGAAACAGTGCTTCCAGCCACATCAGGAAACCTTCATAAGGGAAGGGAGTTTGCTCTGTTATCAGGAACGCTATACTACATGAATGTAAAGGAGCTGCAGAAACGGTTACCTGACACAGGAGCAGTGATCTATCATTCCACTGGGTAGCATTAATGTTAATGTAACAGTCAGAAGAAAACCTTAACTGAGACTTCTTCATAAAGGTCAGTGTCTCAGGTTTGCAAACAATGTCTCAGTAAACCCTTTGGAAACAAGTGATGTGAACAGACCAAATGTGTGTTTGAGGAAAAGAACACCTTAGATACCGATTAGCATGCCAGTGGATGCATTCTGCTTTGAGGTTCATAGGGCAAAGACACAGCAACAGAAAACATTTTAGAGAAAAAAATAATCAATTCTAGTAAATATGAACAATTTCCACATGTAAATCTCATGCAGACAGTCAAGAAAATTAAACTAAGAAAAGGGTAAGCAGGGGACTGTTGTGGAGGGCCGCACCAATAAGCTGAACTTAATTCTGCTCAGTGGTGATTTTATCTCTCTAATGGTGCGACCCTCCACAACAGTCCCAGTTTCTCAAGTGGGCCCTTGAGACAATTAATTGCCCTCCCCTCTTCTAGAGCAATCCAAAGTCCACCATGAACTTCCTTAGAAAACACACCTAAGGTGAAGCTTTTAAGGAGCCTCTCACACTCCCCTGACTTAAAAATCAGTGAAAATCTTCAGGAAGATCTTAACTCTTAAACACACTGCTCAGCTAAGATAGCCCAAATATATTTCAGAACTTGAACTATGAAATGCAGACATTTATAGTACAACTTCTATTCAGATCATAAATGAAACCCATCTTTATATGTAGTGAATAAAACCAGTGACTGCCATCTTACAGTGATTGATTTATAATCAGTCACACAACACAAAATCAGAGTTTGCTATAAGTCGTAAAATAGGGACAAAAAGTCCGTGTAAACATCAACAGCTGAGTAATAAAAGGACAGGGAGCCTATGGGAGCTTGCGGGAGTGGGCAGTGACCAGCGCCTCCGTGCTGTGATTTAATTGGATGAAAGTTTCTAAGACAATCCCACCCTCCGCCTTTCTTCCTGTAATGAAGTGGAACGCAGCTGTCCGCTATAAAAAGGTGGCCTGTGTAGAGTGGACTAGGTCATTAACCAGCAGCAACACAGCGGGTCACGACAGGACAGAGGAGCGACAGGCTACCGGTGAGTTCAGTGGCTGTTTTTGACAGGTGTGTCTCATTTTAAAAGTAGTCCCAAAGCCAAGTTTTTTTTTTTTAAAGCTAACTAACTAATGCTGGTTACCCAGCCTAGCGTTAATTAGCTTTTGAAAGCTGCGTAAACAACTTTTCTTGGGAGTGAAAGCTCCAGAATTAAGACACAGAAGAGGGAACCGATTCAAAGTAGGCCTTTTGTTTGCTAGTTTAAGTAACGAGTCACAGTTCCTCATATGGGTGAAAGTTCACCAACCAGAAAGTGTAAGAAATTAAAGCAAGACTGTGCCTGATTAGCTCTACTTGCAGATTTTTCGTTAAAAAAGCAGCTAATGGGGAATTTTTGAGGGTTGTACGCGGGTGGAAATCATCATTCTGTTGCAGTGTCTTTGCTTAAAGTAATATCGTGCAAGCCAGCAGTTACCTGGATTTTTTTTTATATATATATAAAGTGACTGAACCTTTCAAAATCAAGCAATCTCTTGTGAGAGTGTGTGGGCATGTGCTCTGAGTAGTTCAGACAATAAGTGACTTTTTTTTCCCCACTCAGATTTAATATTTTAGTGGATGATTTCACAAGATAAAGGCAGAGCTTTACAGACCACATTATGTATTTCTTCCTGCTCTTTTAATTGTTAGGTGACTCTCATCAGTTAAAGTCCAGGGATCAGTCGAGGGCTCTGGCTGCTTTTCAGCACATGCAGAATAACGTCACAGCTGTATATGCAGTTTTTGGATGAAACTAAAGCATATGAGACACTTCCATTTTTAAGAACCTAAAACTTCTTTCAGCTATAGTCACTGTATTGGAAACACTGAGACACCATCATATGGGAATCTCTTGTCAGGATAACCTTCTGACTAGTTTCCCATGAGATGAGCATCTCAATAGTTTTCAATAAAGTGATGCCACTTTCAATATTAAAAACTCAGAGTTTTAGTTCCAGCTAAAACAGTTTTCCCTTCCTCCAAGAGAATCAACACTGCAAGAGTGACGCATAATGCGATAGGAAGAGGCTTGATAGGATTTTTATGGCCAGTTTAATGGAATCAATTGTCAGTGAGATAATAATTTTGAAGCATCAAAAGCAGCCATTTGTGTTGCGTAAAATGCCTCCTTCATAACATGTACTGTTATCGCAGGTTCATCTCACACTTGATATCAGGGTGCACGGTATCAGACTTTGCTTTGTAATAAAGCCAGTGAAGATCTCATCAACTGCCACTCAGAAAAAAAGCGTTGCTCAACCAAGCTGTTGCAATAACGTGCAATTTGGAGTCACATAGAGTCCAGAAAGATCTTCTGGAATGCCAGAACTCATGAAAACAAATGTGAAATTATTTTATTCACACTGACATCTAAAATGTGTGAAACTATTAAATCAGTAGCTCTATAAAAATGCCCTTCATAGGTTGGCATAGTTTGTTGGATATGAGGCTTGTGTCTCACTGACAACCTCCTCCTGTCAGGTTGTTGAAGCCTACCTGAGCATTTACTTCAGGCTGGCAACAGGTTACAGCTGGTTGGCTGCACTCCTCATGCTGCTGCTGGCTTTCTGCAGCAGTATGATCACAGGACTCGTATGCCTCTCTCATTCAGCTGCTTCTGTTGTATACATCAGGTCATGCATGTGAGACACTTGTTAACAGCATTCCAGTTAATACAGGTGGCGTCCATTTATGTCTGTGTGCAATCTGGTAGAACACAAGCAGATGCCATCCACATGTTGCAAGCACCAAAGGGAGAAGGGATGGATCTTTCTGCAGATGTTTCTTTCCAATTGGCTAACAGGCCTCTTTCCTCCTTGCTTCCCTAACTTGCAGTGCTTTGTTGCATCTTAACTGTATGCTTAAGAGACAATGGGGGGGTGTAATTGCCAAACTGAATATTCCCTCTTAGTTCAATGTGATAAGACGCATCTGCCTAATCAGACTTTCTTAGGTCTGATGGCTCTTTTGGGGGGGGATGACTAATGTTTCACAAGTAATGATCCCATTAGTTATGAAGTGTTGTTGGTCAGAGTACAGTAAATGCAATAAGACTGTTGCCTCATAAAAGAATCCATTTTCATGGTATTTCTTGTAAATAAAGCTTTCTGAGTAAATGCAACCCTAATTTAGAACACTGGTCTAAATATTCAATACTGTGAAGTCTTGAGCCACCCCATTTCTGTATAAACTTGCCACAAAATTTTAAATATTTGTTGTAACAATGCTGCTTGGCAATAAATCTGTTGCTATTAGAAAGCCAGTTTATTTCCCCTTTAATGTTGCCACATTTGTAAGGAAAATGCATTTGTGGGTTGAGCAGCAGATCTGAGTATGTGGGTTGCACCCATGAAAATTTGCCAAATCTTCTCTGCCAGTGCAAAGTAGCTTATTCTGGTGGTTATTGGATTTGATTAGTCTGAAGAAACAAGACCTATTGGCTATTTAATGATTCGTTTAACAGACAGGGGCCTCAGTAGCATGTGTCTTCAATGATGACGAGCCTGATTGTCAGCACCTGGGGTACCAGAAGCTTAAAACGAGTCAATCACAGAATCAGCTGTTTGGCATTAGCAGAGATTTGGCAAATTTATCATGGGTGCAACCCACATACTCAGTTCTGCTGCTCAGCCTGCAAATGTAGCACCATTTAAGGGGAAATGGCTTTCCAATAGTATAATCATTGACAAGAAGCTTGGTTACAACAAATAGACTAAACTTTTTATGCCAAGTTTGTTTCCAAAGAAACTTGTGGGGTTTTTTTAGTAGTCTTAAGCAACAGTTCTGCATGGTTTCTGAAAGTCTTTGAAAGCTTTTAAACATTGGCTGCTTTTTCAGCCTAGTTCTTGTACCTCACTGTTTTCACAGGAATGTTTGTTGAGCCACTTAATGCTGACCTAATGAATCATTCTGGCATAAGAACGGCGCTTAACTCAAGGGATAAAGGAGTCTGTTCACGTTTAACTTGAACAAATCAATTTTAAATTTTATCTTCAGGCACTTTGTTACCAGCAGCCTGTCAAAATGCATAACTTGCACCAGTTTCTCTAGCTGAATCTATGAGAAATGTCAAATAACAGTTGGACAGACATAAAATGGCTTTTTTTTTTGGTTTTTTTTTTTTTTTTGCACCAACAAGGTGCTTCCCAAAGAGCTGTTAGCTGAAAATGTGGCATATTGGCATGGTATGCAATGTGTCCTTAAGTGGCAGGCCTGAAAAAGGAGCTACAGCAAATGAAGAGTATCTGGAAGTCACGTGCTTAAGAAACCTAGAAAAGACCTGACACAGGACCTAGATTCATCTAGCCCTGCAGCTGATTCATCAACCATTTGTGGAAACATCAGAAATGATCTGTGGAAGGGTGGCTGTTAAGGAAGAGAAGGTGGATGTTCAGTGGCAAGAGGTCTTATGCAATTATGAATCCAAATTTGACTAATTTCAGATCAGTATGAATGGAGGTAGTCAGGTGGAGGCTCATGGTTTGGTGCTACATTTCTGCCAGTGGTGTTGGAGATCTTGCCAAAATTTATGGTACTTTTGTCTGTCAGTTTGTTTTTTCTACCACCATGCAGTGCCATCTGGAAAAATCTGATAACGTAACACGAATGTCTATGGTTTGAACCATTGAGGAAGTTTTATTTTATTGCCAACAATGCTCCCTGTAGACTACACACTGCAGTTTTAGTTTTATGACGCATGGGTGTCATGATGGATTTATAAAAACCCCTAGTTCCCCACTCCTAGAGGCATGACAGGCAAACAAGGTTGAAATGACCTGTGATAAGTGAATAAACTACAAATGTGTTCCATGGCCCAGTTAAGTATTACATTTGATCTTCATTTAAGACAGTACTTCACTGTATCGTAAAATGGTAGTTTTCATTTAAAGAGATTTTAAATTGGTGCAGCACTGCTCACTTTTTCAGTTTAATATCAAAGGTTTCCCATTTTGCCTCCATGAGAGCTTGTGAACAATCAGTCCCTGTGGGACCATAGGCATAGTTCATGCCATTAGTGGATTTTCCTTGGATTCACAGCTGTAATTTGAAATTCAGAACTTTTGTCGCCCGAGTTCGTTCTTGATTCATCTGTTTCCATTTTAAGTTGTCACACTTAGTTTTTAATTTGAGTGCAAGAAAAGTGTCAAGATTCAATGTTTTAGGGAGCTGTACTTAGAAATTAAAAGAATAAGCCTAGGATGTATTTTTTGGGTAAAGACACTTATGTCTTGTCCACGCATTGGTTTTATTTGTAATACTTCAAAGCATAAATCATGGGAGTTTTTCTTTAAAGTTGCTGCCAGTGATGTTATGTTACCCTAACTGCTATGAAAAGCTGTTAAAATGTCAGGCTATTATTCTTGCAGTCTTGACTAAAATTTTGGCTTGAAGCTTTCCTTGATGCACAGATAATCATGTAACAAGAGCTTGAAATCATGAGTTCATACTCGCATGTGCTTATCCTACACCTTAAACAACATCATTAATTCTTTCATACACATGGTTTTAATAATGCATAAAAAAGCTGGAGGTTAACAAGAAAATGCTGAACTCCAAATATCAGTTTTTTGACAGTGTGGAAAAATGCCTTTTTCTCAAAAAATGCAATTTCATCCTTGTTGCATCATAGTGTTGACAAATGAATTTAACATGGTTGCGTTGCCTTTCCACATGCATTAAACTGACAGGACAAAGATTCCTGCAAGATAAAGTTTACCAGCCATTTAAACAAAGAATATCATCGAGAAAGCTGTTATTTCATCATGTATAGTGAGCAATGTGAGGCGAATCTGTTTCTGACACTATATTCCATGACACAGATTGAATCAGCAGTCACAATGGCAGACAACAAGAAGCCTAATGAGGGTGACGCTCCAGCACCCGACCCAGCTAACAAGGACCCAGCTAACAAGGACCAGCAGGTGAAGGGCACTGCGTCCTGAAATGATACAATACATAATCTAACCATATTAACTTGTTTGACATTTTGAATTTCTCCTTGATAAGGTACTGTACTAAATTATTCCTAATTACTACTGTGGTCCTAAAAAGGGCTATACTGTACTTTACAGACATGATCATGTATTTGACAACAGTGGTTCTGTTCTGTTTTGGTCTTTTTTTTTTTTTTTTGTGTCCTAGACTGTCGTTTCACGAGTGAGCAACTTGCCCTTGGTCAGTTCAGCTTGTGAAGCCGTTTCAAGTGCATACAGCACCACCAAAGAGACTGTGCCCTTGCTGAAGGGAGTGATGGATGTAGCTGAGAGTGGGGTCCGAACTCTGGGTGCAGCTGCCAGCACAGGATCCAAACCTCTTTTGGACATGATGGAGCCACAGCGTAGGTTCCTGTCTCTGAAAAATGATGTAATGTATGATAGTGGTACACAGATATATCATTATTTCATATGTTGCTCATTAAAGCTGTGACACAGATGTCAAGTCAATTGTTACTGGGATAGAATACAATAGTGGTTTATTTTGCCCTAAGAACAAACTTTACTGATTTAATGTTTTATCTTTGAAACTCATCCAGTTCTTACTGTACTATAAACCTGAAACAATGCCCTTCTGTTAGAGGTATAACTTCCCAATGATTCTTTTCTTTATGTTAACACTTAATCTTGAGCTATTTTTGAACTTGTTGCAGTTGCCACAGTAAATGAGTATGCCATGAAAGGATTGGATAAGGTGGAGGAAAAGCTGCCTATTCTTCACCAACCAGCAGACAAGGTTAGACTGACATCATGCTGTTTTTAATGTAGCATTAAAACCTTTAAGCCCTCTTTTATTTTGCCAGTAATGCTTTTTCCCCTCATCTTTATTGCTTGTATTACACCAGTTTTTTTCCCTCCTGTTTGTCTGATAACTTTTTGACAGTTCACATAGTTTGAACATTGTAATAAAACATTTGACCTGATAATGAAAATTTGCTTTCTAGCCTCAACCTTGTCCTTGGTGTTCATACTGGTGCATCCTAGATTACTTTAACTACACAGAACACCTCACTGACCATGGGACACTACTTTCCATCAATGGTGTCATAGTAGAATTAATCTATGGACTGAATCTGCAACTCATTAGCAAATATCTTCCAGCAGCTGCTGGTACCATCGGTTTGTTTCCACCACCTGTAGTTTTCTTTTGTTGTGTGGTGGGATTTTTGAGAAATTGCTCAGAACCAGCTTTAGAGTGGACTCCAGCACTTTTTTTTTTTTTTTTTAATGACTCTTCTCTTGACTTCCTCAGGTGGTGTCAGACACAGTAGGAAAGGTGTACCAGTCTGTGGCAGGAGCCAAAGAAGCCATGGTGGGGGCTATGATGGGTGGAATCACTACAGTCATGGGTACCAGAATGGGCCAGATGGTCAGCAGTGGGATGGGCCTGGCCCTCAGCCGCTCTGAGGACTGGGTTGACCAGAACCTACCACTCACTGAGAGGGAGCTGGGTCAGTAGCTATATTGTGGAATTCATAATCACTCATTTAAGAACCACAGGAGGTAATGGACCCATATGCCTATTGTATACAGGTGTGTCTTGACAGTTGAAGGTTTTTAAAAAAAAAAAAAATCAAAGCATGATGTGATCTGGTAAAATTGGGGGGGGGGGGGGGCAGGACTGTTAAATTCAACCACAGTGACTTAACACATGAATGGTTGGTGCTATTCATAGAGGCTGGACATTTCAGTGAACTTCCCTTCTGTTAACTTGGCCCAAAAAGTACCTGCAATTTCCAACACTCACTGCTTTGACACCTGCTACCATGATGTCATGTTATGACAACCTGCCATACTCCACTGTGGGAGTTGCTAAAGAGTCTCCTCTGATCATGGCTATGAAAAATCCAGTTGCAACTGTGGTGGCAGCAGCAAAGTTCACTCTGGTTTAGGATTTGTTCAGTTATGACCATGAAAGTGGCTTTTAATAGAGGCACTGTCAGTGTTGTGTCCCTTTGGTTGCACAAACTGAAACCACAGGGACTCAAGTGACTCGTCTCTTTCCTGAGCAGATTGGGTTTGAGTCAAGCATCAAAACTTTAAACAGATGCAACAGTCAGCACAGTGGGAGGCAATCACTTTTTCCATCAGTCATAATATATCCACCACCCTATGCAATCAAGATGCTAAATATACTAACAGTCAATTTCTTTCAGTAATTTCAACTTCACATCTGATTTGAATAAACCTGAAATTAATACTCCTCTCTTTCAGCTGCTGTGGCTGAACCTGTCACCGACGACATGGCTACCTCATCAGGAAGCAGCCCCAGCTACTTTGTCCGTTTGAGTAAACTTTCTTCCAAGGTACAGGACCGAGCTCTTCAGCACTCTTTGGACCGGGTACGGCATTACAGGGATGCTGCCCATGCTGCAATGGGTCAGATTACCAGCACTCTGGACCTGATAGAAGCTGCCCGTGCCGGTCTAGGTTCAGCAAGTAGCCAAATGGGAGACGCGTCAGAGAAGCTGCTGCAGCGTTTGACTGAGTGGAAGCAGATCCAGGGAGGAAATCAGGAGACTGAGTCAGAGCCAGATCCAGATGGGACCAAAGCTGAATCTGAGGTCAGGACTCAACTGAGTCTTCTAACCGATTACCTCTGCCAAGGAGGTTATGGTTTTGGTAGCATTTGTCATTCTCCATCTAAACACAATGGCTCAGTTTAACAGCAGTCCTGGGAACAGCAGGATACTGTGCAGGACCCTCAAGCTCTCAGAGGCCTGAGACCCTCAAGTCCTCTGGTAGAGGACCTGAGCTTGGAGGGCAAAGACCGCCCATATTTTAACAAACTTCTCAGAGCAGAACGTCTCTGAAATGGAAATAATAGAACAGTAGATGCAGGGTAGGAGTGATGCTACATATTTTCAGTTTTCAGATCCTAACTTTAAATCTACTCTTTTGATTTGAATGAGGCTGTTTTTTATCAAAGTATTTTTCATATTTCAATTAGCTTCACCACCTTCATTGTTTCTATGGTTATGGTTTTATTTTTTACATTTGAGCTGTCCTATTATCAGATCGTTACAGCACTTTGTTTTTATTTCCACTTTAGTCACAGCAGCTGGAAACCCATACCCTCTCTATGCTGCATGGTTTGAGCTACCAGCTGCGGTCAGCATGCTACAGTGTGGTTTCAAGTATTAAGGGTCTACCAAGTGCCATCCAGGACCAGCTGACCGTAGCACGACTATCTGCTGAAGAACTGTGTTCCTCTCTGGGGAGCACGGACACCATCACACCAGTCCTCCTTGAGCAGAGCCGTTACAAACTGATCCAAGTACTAATTGCACTACTTTTACATTGTTGTATCTTGCAGCTGTTTTCTCCCAACCACACAAACATTAGTATCTGCATTGAACTGTGTGAGCAAGGTGTGCCTAAAAGTGGCCAGTGAGTGCATTGAGTGATGTTAGTTCTTACTAAATTAGTTCTTACTAAATGTAATTGGAAACTCTCATATGCTACTGTTCATTCTGAGGTACCTGAGAATGAAAATGATGCTTGTACACTATTCAGTACATCTTGCTACTGCCTGGTTGAATCCCCATTTGCTTTCAAAAGGCCTAATAACTGATCAGTAGATCAGTTTTCTTAATTACTCAAACTCTTCTGGGGGCAACATCCTTGCCACAAAGTTACTTCAGTGACCTGTCTTCCCCGTTCTGTTTCGTTTGAACTTCAGCAGGTCATCTTGACCATGTCTACATGCCTAAATGCATTTAAGTTGTTACTATGTGATTAGATATTTAACATCAGCTGAATAAGTGTACCTAACAAACTGGATGGAGGGGGGATTTGAACTGTGTGAGCAAGGTGTGCCTAAAAGTGGCCAGTGAGTGCATTGAGTGATGTGCATACCTAATCTGTTTTCAATCTGTGATGGAGCTCAGCATTATTTCAGATAATTCTATTGGAATTGTGTTTAAAGCGATTCTGTTATCTATCCCAGGTTCAGAGGTCTCTGGATGGTGTCGTGGATTATCTACTGAACCACACACCACTCAACTGGCTGGTGGGACCTTTCACTGCTCAGATCACTGAGCATGCAGAGGGAGATGCGGCAGCGAAGGCTGGACCAAAGAAGTAGACAAGACTTGCTGTGCTTATCTGAGAATTCACAGTGGTGTTGGTGGACCAGTTTAAAAATGGGTGCCTTAATATTCATTAATTGCTATCACCCTTTAAATTTAAACATATCAGTTTTTTGACCCTACATTTGTCATGTAGGGAATTCAGTTAAAACCTGAATTGTGGCCTTAAATGTTTTTTTTTTGCACTTTAAGTTTGTTTTTTTTGTTTTTGTTAATGTCTCAAAGATTAGTCTGTCTATGCAGTAACTGACCTGTTAAGTCAGTTACTGACTTAACTAAGCTAAAGCTGTGGCTTATAAGAAATATAGAAAAGACATGACTTATTGAATGAGATGTAGTTGACTATGAATTTCAATTGTTTAGAAATTATTATTCTGTTTAACCATATGTATTTGTCAGTGAACTGATATGTAATTAAATTTCTAACACTGCAGTCTCCTGTCAGAGTGGGTACTTTATTTTTACAAACAACCTCTGTTAAGGTGTTATGAATCAAAGATGCCAGCATCTTACATGTTGTAAGATCATAGAAACAGATATTGTGTCAAACCAAAAAGGGACAGGCATTTAAAGAGGATAAGAATCCAAACAATAGTCTTAAGGGCTTATTTGTCTTGTGAGGAAGAAATCAGATGTATTTCTCAATTTCCATCACAAGTCAGGAAAATTAGACTGTTCATAACTTTCCACTTATGAATGCAGAACTTGGAAAGACTGCATTAAATAAGTTACATGTTTGAAACGGTAATTACAGCAACTAAAAATATTCCTACAAGACAAACCTGAAATTTAACTAAAATCCATAAAGCTTAAATTAAAAAGCTGAAAACGGATGGGGGAACAAGTGTGGGAAGAAATCTCCAAACGGGGATTTACATCAGTCATTCTCTAACTTTTGTATGAAATGCTTCTCACCGGGTAGTGTCCCGCCGATGAGGCTAAATTAAACTCCTCTGACCTTGTTTGAAGCGGGGTGAGTGGTGGTGGTGTAGGTGTAGTTTGCTGTGCTGGCTCGTCTCTCTGAAGGCTGACACTGATGGTGACGTCATGGTCGTTGTTTCGAATGTCGGGAGCTAGCGTTGGGTAGGAGGCCGCGCACTCCGCTGGAGATATAACTTGTACAAATCTAAACCCCTCGGTCGTCGACAGCCCCCGGTACCTTTCATTTCAGGTAATGTCTTCATCCTCGACTGCCACGAGCGACTTCCGTCCTCTGGGGCTGATCATAAAACCAGCTAGGACGCTGTCGGGAAGCGCACTGGGTTTGGGTTGGTTGACTGCGCTAGCCACTCAGCTAACATTAGCCTGCTAGCACTAGCGTTTACTCGATTGAAAACCCAAGATCTGTGTATAGTTCGTCACCAAGGACGCTGTAGTTCTTAAGTTTCTTGTTTTTCATCACGATCGGGGACCACCAACAGATTCTTGTCCTTCCTTTTTATATTGGTATGCAGTGTCAGACAGACAAAACGTCCAGCGAGGATGTTTGCTAATGTTAGTGTTTGCTTTGAGCTATGCAAGCATAGGACGCCAATTGTTTTCTTCTGCGGACAAACTCAGACTGGAAACAGGCAGCTGGGAGTTGTTCGGCTAAACTGCAAATAGTGTAGTTTTAATGTTTGCCAACCCGTCGCTAATTATGTTTCCGTTGTGAATTTGTGCGGACATGGTTTTTGTTTTAGCGTTGTTTCCTTTTTCATAACTTTTTGTCTGACCAAAAACATCTTGTGCGGCGGAAGAAAGCATAAAACAGCTGAGTTAGCGCATGTTTCATACACTGTAATTTACCTTTTACGGTGGCATTGTGTACGACTCTTTGTACCTTTGTTTTCATTGTCATGCACAGCTCCTTTTTTGTTTTGTTTTTTTAAACGAATCCCACAGCTTACTACTTTTAAAACTCCTGGCGCATTGCCCTAAGAGGTGCAGTACATTTGGTGATCCGCTTTATTTGTATTTATATTACTGCTGCGATTTGCTTTTAATGTCAGAGATTGTTTTGGGGCTTTGCAGTAATTTTGAAGCATAGTTTGTATAGCATTTTCAGTGTGCCAAAGTCCAGGCCTGATTTTGCAATAGACATGGACTTTCGCCCTCAGAAGTTGGGGTTGGTCTTAATTTTGGTTTATTAAGTTAGAAATCTGCGACAAACCTTCACTGCCATAACCTTTAGTTCACAAAGACCTCTTTTCCACTTGTCTGGTGCCTAATCTAGAGCTGGTTCAATGCGTTTCCATTGAAGAGAAAAAAAAAAAGACTACCGTTGTGCCAGAAAAGTGTGAACCAGCTCAACACCACAAAATTACAGGTTGTAAAGTTGGAACCACTGACTGTGGCAGGGGCTACGGCAAGAAAGTAACATTATTTGTCAATTAAGCCCCCAAATTTTGTCTGATTTTCTTTTCTTTAAGCTAAATAATGATCAGTCCTCAAGTCTTTGAAAACTGGGGCTGGCTCTGTGTCAGTGCAAAAGAGGTAAAAGGAGCCATGATGCGCTCAAACTCTACTCTCATGCTGCAATGCCAGTCTCCAAGCTCTTTTAGCTCCAACCTAAAAGCTATGTAATCAAATAGGGACTGCTAATTATTTTGACTAACTTCTGCAACCCCATTTTCAGGACTATCCTCTCCCATCCCCCTTACCCCCTCTGTCAGAGCATGGCTCAGGAGACCAATCAGACGCAGGTGCCAATGCTTTGCACTATGGGATGCGGTTTCTATGGTAACCCCCGCACCAACGGCATGTGCTCGGTCTGCTACAAGGAACACCTGCAGAGACAACAGGGAGGGGGGCGATCCAGCCCCCCTGGAGAGAAAGGTAGGAAGATGGGAGAGACATAACCTATAAAAAGCAGGGGTCTGCTGGATAAGGGGGTATCAGGTGACTAAGACAGGAACTTTTAAATGGGAGTCACTCAAAATGTGCACTGGAATAGGGAGCTAAATTTGCTAAAAGGGGCTGGAGAACAGAGGTAGCAGTAGCTGCCTACACTGTGGCATCAAAAAGCAAGAGAGTCACATTGCCATCTGTTGTTGTACATTAACTCAAATTGCATCTGATCATGGTAAACAAATACATGTAGGGAATGGCATATGTCAAGATGCTTAGAAACAAGTGGAAAGTCATCCATGTTTAAGGAAACAACAGATTTTTGTGTCATTTGTAGTATCCAACTGTCCTTCCTTCCCCCCACACACATACACGCACACAGCTGCTACTTCACCAGTGGGATCACCAGGACCAGTTGGTGCAACTGTGGAGAGCACAACCTCAGAGCCCAGTACAGAGGTGGCAGGAACCCCACCTGAGGAACAAACAACCAGGTATGCTGAGTGACACACAGTGAATTTGCTTACCCGTGTTCTTTCATTGAGTTTTTGTGAATTGGTGAATTTTAGAGGACTAATGTCATCTGTTGTCGTGAGCTCTGCGAGATCAAGAAATTACACAAAAACCATTTTGTGGATTGGGATCAGATAGGAAAAGTTAAGCTTGGTGTTCTGAATGAATGTCTGGGGCCCCCACAGCTACTACCCCCCCAAAAAATGAGTAAACATAAAGGTCCCATGATTATTTGTAATAGTAATACCTTGAATATGAATGTAGTTTGATTCAGCTTGAATCACTCTCAGGATACCCCACCCTCAAATGTGCCAGTCAGGGTACCCCACCCTCAAATGTGCATAATTTGCAATTTATTTCTTGAAAAATACACCTTAAATTGTTCTGGTAGTGATTGTGGACTGTTGAGGGATTCAGTATCGAACCTTAATGAAACTTTTTTTGATACACTTTTTGCCCCCC
>JAVDPK010000089.1:354005-364737 GCA_034780415.1 Cichlasoma orientale
GCCCCCTCCAATATGGCGGTGACGTAGGCATACGTAGGCAGCGATCAATGCGGTATCTATGTATATATATATCTATGGTACAACCCAACAGCCAGATACTCTTGGGGGTCCGGGCGACGCTAAAGCTTAAGAACGGACGCAGTACGAAGACACAAAACACGGCGACAGCGGAGGATTCCAGAACTCTCCGACGTCACTGGAAAACAAGCTACATTTGTCGCTAGTCACTTTTTGCAACTTAGCAACAAAGTCGCTAAATTGGCAACACTGCATGACCCACGTGAACATAATCCGCTACGTGGTGGGGTGACGTATTTACGCCATAATTAGTATGTCATGATATAATTTATTTTCCCGGGCAAGATTTTTTTACAGGTATTATCGTGAATGATATGATATGGCACAGCCCTAATAGCCCCCCCCCCCCCAATAAACCCCAAAAGTGGGGTAAAAATCACTGATTCTAATACATTATTCTAAATTGCTGGGGGAAAAAATCAGTGATCTTTTTTGTCCTAGTGATTATTACTAAGATCATAATACCTATGATTTTTAAAAAAGCTTTCTTTAATATTATCTTAACAACTGTGTTGCTTGCTGCTCCTATGATGCTCCAGGGTTTTCTATCATCTTACTGGAACTATGAATGTCCACAGGACTTCAGGGTTTCCGTGACCCTATTTTTTTTATTTTTTTTAAAAAATATGATTGATCAAGCAAAATTGTACTCTGTTTTGGTTCTTTGACAAGTCCTGTCAATTCATACTAGTACAACAGCTTAACTCTGCAGAAGTCAAAATGGGTAAGCCATTGTGTGTGTATATTTACTTATGAAAATATAACCTTCCATCGCTATGGTACAATAATTTCCTGAGTCAAAACATATTTACCTTTGCCTGATGACACTGAGCTCTCTGGTAAGAAACTTTCAGCTATTTTGATGAGTTCATGCATAAAATTGTATTGCGCTGATTTATTTGTAGAACCATTTTCATAGTATTTTTGGAGGTCTGTTTAATAAAAGCTCACAATGATTAACAAAAGTCAAATTAAGCTGTGCTGTCATTGACACTGAAAAAAGTAGCTAAAGGATGGTGTAGTTTAAAAATTTGCTTGAGGGCCTGTTCTGAAAAACTGCAGTGTAATGCTGAATAATTTTTTGCTGGCCAAGTTCCTTTTTTGCTGTTTGGCATTTTGCAGGAGCTTTTTTTTATAATTTGCTTCAGCTGTAGCAGTGAGCTAACCTTTTTTAAAATGTTAAAAAATATATTTAATTCATGCAATTAGGAAAGTGTGGCAGATGAGAAAAGTTCTGTGAGGCTCTTTAAATTGTTAAAAATGGCTGTATATTACAGTATGTGCACTGTGCACTGGATTTGTTGCCTTTTGGAGGAGGGAGAAAAAAAAGAAGCAAAGACAGAGTACCCACATAAAATTTCAAGGTTGTTTTTTTATGCGTTTGTTTTTATCCTGAATTTTATTATGTAAACTGAAATTTACTGATTTGTTTTGATGTCCTGTTAGTCCCAGCTCCACCAGCCCAGTAACTCAACAGATGACAGCTATGAGCATCTCCCAGGATTCAGGAGCTGTAGATTCTGATCGAGCAGAGGCTGAGGAGGGTGAAGAGGAGGGTACTTCAAACAGCACAGGTAAACATCATAGAAAGCAGTAGTGCTTTCCCAAATCATTCCCTACCACTGTCCACATAGTCAGTCCTACTCAAAGCAGAGGAGGACACTATTAAGAACCACAGTGTGAAAAAACAGGTAAACAATGGGATGCACTCGCCACCCTGTTCCAGAAGCATCCCTAAAATGATAAAAACAATATGCTCTGTGATGTTTCTATTGTTTTCTCCTTTTTATTTTATTTTGCCTCCCTCTATTTTGTAATATATTGTTACAGTCAAATAACTGTGTAACAATTATGTGCCTTAGCTTGTTTTTACATGATGAAAATAATATTTGATGAAGCTTAAATTAAAGCTGTTATCCACCGTCTGACATTGCTAGAATATTTTACTTGTTTTAAGTATTTGATTAGTTGCTGTTAAACCTATTATCGTTTGTACATGTAAATAAACATACAGTTGAGGGTTGTTTTTTTTTTTTTCCCTCCACCAGAGCCAGTGGGGGAAGCTGCACAGCCTTCATCTGATGGTGACCAGACTCCAGATAAAAACAAGAAAAAGAATCGCTGCTTTTCTTGCCGGAAGAAAGTAGGACTTACTGGTAAGCGAGGAAAGAATTCCGTACACATTCTGACTAAATAGGGCTGCTTATCTGTTTATCCAACATCTTCTGAGTTTAGTTGGCTGGGATTCTTCACCCCTAATATGAAATTGATTTGGCACACAAATATATGTGGTGAAGACATCTTTTTATTTTCTGTCTGCAGACCTTTTCAAGCTGACACTGTTCTAAAAGGACATAAATGACAGTTGCATACAAATGATTTTGATAACATTTGCAGTGCATTTCAGTGCATTTATTTAATCAGAAATAATTTTCTTGCCTCTTCTTATATATTTCTCTCACCTTCTGCAGTTGGTGCCAGAAGATGTGGTCCATTTTACAATGTAATTCAACATGTTGACTTCAAATTAGAAAGTAGTGATGTTATGTTGGGACTTTAAAGGACTGCAGCAAATGTAACCTACATGTCCAGATTATCACTATGTACTCATGGTTTGTGTGATGATTTCTTTTTTCTCCACAACCAGCACTTTGGTACAGAGAGCAGCATATCAAGAGAGGAAAGTTTAAAAAAAATTTTTTTTTTTTTTTTTTTTAAAAATGTAGCAATTTAGTATTTTTCAAACGATCTAGAATTAATATTTGTATCTATATAGATTCATGCTGCAATACATAAAGCATTTCTTCAGTAAAGCTTCGGGGTTCCACTGTCAGTGCGTGCAGTGCCATCTCCAGCCTCAGTCTCACTCTGCACCTCGAGCTGACTCTGTTTTCCGGTAGCTTGCAGGGAGACAGTGCTGGTCCCAGCAATGAAAAATAACAGTTTAAGCATAGATGGCAACTTAATGTTCATATTGCAGGTGTAATAACAGTTGAAAAAATTTATTAGTTTGTGGAAGCGGCACACAAAAAAAGAAGTCACTTTCACATCATTGGAAAAAATACTGAATTTTACCTCAGAAATTGTAAGTTAAGATCTGGACTTGCCCATTAAAAGACCAAGTCAGCAGCAAATCAACAATTCCCATGTTTTTGCAAGGTCAATGGAGTCTTATTAGTTCCATCTGAAGTAAAGTGTTTAATACATTGTATATAAACCTAAACCAATTTGAATTTGTTTTAGGTGAGGTTTTACTGCTGACCTCATCTACAGCAGCAGATAGTTTCTTTGCTGCTCAGTTGTCTTGTCTGCTTGGGGCCATGTCTGCTCTATGTAACACACTGACTATGGGCCAGCAACCGAGAAACGGAACTATCCTCAAATTGAAGAAAATCACCATTCTGCCTAAAAATAATGAGATTTGAGTTCATCATCCAGCTCTAGGGTCCAGATACATATGATGTATGTAATAAAGCTTCCAAGTTTAAATGACCTGTTTGCTTCTTTTCCTCAAGGTTTTGACTGTCGCTGTGGCAACCTGTTCTGTGCCGTTCATCGTTACTCTGACAAACACGACTGTCCCTATGATTACCGGAGTGCAGCTGCTGCCCAGTTACGCAAGGAGAACCCCATCGTGGTGGCTGAGAAAATTCAGAAGTTATGAGGACTGAGTGCAAAAAAGTCTCCGACTTTGTGAATTGTGAACAATGGCGACTTGGATGAAAACACCTGATATCATGGCTTCATTTGTTCATGGTAGTCTAAAGCGGGCGGGGTGGGGGTGGTGTGGTCGCAGCCACAGTCCAGACACTTCCCTTACTAGCATCTCCCTCTCTCTCCACTAGTGACTGCAGCTGAACTTGAGTGTTTCTTTATGTGCGAGTGAGTGTTTGTATGGGAGTGTGTGTGTGTGTATGTGAGCACATTTGCTTGAGAGCTGGGGAGAGAGCCATGAGGGCTTGGTGAACATTTGCCGTGGGAAGGGCAGGCATTTGATTCCCTTTTTGTTTCTTAACTTACGGGGATTGTGTGAGTTCATACAATCCCTGTGGGTAGTTGAAATTAAAGGGGATAAGCTGTTAAGGAATGTGTCAATAGGAATAATGACAGAAACATTTGGGGGGTCTAGTGAGTTTTTATTAAAAAAAAAAAATAAAAAAAATAAACTGGGTGACTCGTGTATCAGAGAGACCTTTAAAGGGCTTCGGAATATAGTATTTTATCCCAGACTCAAAAATGATGTCAACTACTTGTCAAATTGGCAACTCCCTTACTCTGTGGGTCACCACATGTAGTACTCCAAAGTCTCAGAATTTTCCAGATATGTCTCTTTGATATATAGACTTGTATGGATACTGGGTGCATGAACAGTTATTGGAAGGGGAAAGCAGGGGAGGGACAGGGTAGGGAAACCAAGAACCTTGACTTAACTGCGTGATTGAATTCTTTTTTTTTTTCTTTCTGTTTTAATGAGCGTATGACATCAGAAGATCTATATTAATATATTGTAGTTAGCTTGAATTGTGTGATTGCATTCTATTTATTTTTTATCGTTTGGTTGGTCTGTGCTGGAGGATTGGCAGCATGTGTCCGCAAATCTTTAATGATTTGCTCTTAACCTTTTCAATTATATTTAAGTAATTCCATCCTGATTATGTAACCATTGAAGAAAAAAAGAGTACACACAAGCTCTGAAATGATGGAGTAGAGTCCAGTTAAGCCGTTATGAGTGAGATTGTGCGGTAAAATGTCAATTATTTTGGCTTTTAATATGAAGCACAAGAAAGTGTGTCAACTGCAGAGCACAAACTTAGGTGCCACGCCTACTCAGTTTTGTTCAGCATTCAGGTCACTTGCAGTTTATATTTGAGCTGTGTTGCAGCCTTGCTGATGAAATTGCCTTGTTCAGTTGCTAAGATGTTCTTATTTGGTAAGGCAGTGTGCTCTCCTTGAATGACCTTTTATGTTCTATGGAGTCAGTATGAAGCTCCATGTTTCTCTAACCACCAGCAGACCACTGACACATGCTGAATGAAAACTGACCCGGGTCGCAGTTACTCTGTAGATAACGACATACGTTCTGCTCAGCATTGCAATGCTGCAGAGTTGCGTGCTGCGCTTTTACAGTGTGCTCAAATTCAGACGAGTCCTTAAAGTGAAGACTGCTTCTAGCTAGCTTGTTCTAGGAAAGATCAGTCCCAGATGCATGTGTGCCATCAAACATGAGTTACTGTTTTGTGACTGCACAGTTTGAAATGAAGCTGGAATGTTTTTAAAAAGCCTCACAGCAGTAGCACAATGCATGGCTGGAACCTTGTGGTTCACGTTAACAGGACTCGAGCATTTTTTTGTTTTCTCAAATGTAAATACCATACGGCTCCTATTCATATAGTATAATCTTAATGTAGATTTTTGCCAGGTAATAAAGGTGGGGAATTAAGGTGAAAAATAGTACTATGTGTATTAAAGTGCTTTTCATAATTATCCCCCCAAAAAATGTGCTATACAACTAGCACTGATATTTTCCCCATCTTGTTTCCTCATTTATTTACAAGTTTTTACATGTAATGTTAAAATTGTTTTCAATAACCACTAGTATCCCCAAAGGTCACGTGGTTTCTATTTTACAATACTAGTCACATTCTTAACACCCCCCCCCCCCAAAAAAAAGCTATATTAACAGTGCTGAATAACAGAGTATTTCAGTCAGTGCTTTTATCCTGTTACTGATTCGTAGCAATAGCGGTATTATGAAAGTTTAAAGGGCCCCTTGTGAGAAATAGAGGGCCAACTGAGGTTTCATCTTTTCATTATTAAAAGCTTTCCCTGTAAATGTTGCTTGATGTGGTTCATTATATATTAATGAATGAGCTGTAGAAAAGTTGCAAGGAATTTGCAAGGTATGCATTTTCAAAATAAGCTACTGCAAATTGCGTGGGATCGGAATGACACTTTTCCTCGTGTCTGCTTCATGTTGGGCCTTGATGAGTTTAGCTCTGGCTCTTCTGATTGGAAAATTAGCCTTTATGGAGTTTTTGTTGGCATACCAAGACTATTTACCGTGGATAAGCTGATCCTATAGTGACTGATTTAACCTCTTCCTCCATCACACCTATAGTGGAAATTTTAAATTGAGAAGGTGTTTATCTTGCGTGGTAACAAGGAGACTAATATTCAGGGGGACATGTGGCTGGTGCTGCTCTGCAGTTTGGTGCATGTTATATACACAGAATTCTCAGATTTGCTGGGTCGATGACTCCAAAATATTGTTGCGCGCAACACGCTCGATGTTCCTTTACCAATTAATTGTCTTTTCATAGAAGTGTTTTACTTATGATGATTGTTCAGCTATGTAAATCATGGGGTTTACATGGTTTACACTCACTTTCTATTGACTGCTCATATCAATGCTCCAAACATCTCAACATGTTTTTCTTAATAAATGTGAGCAGTTTGAATGTAAACCACCATAAGTCACACAATAAGTTGTAATGTCGTCATCAAACTACCAGGCCCTGATAATGACTGTCCTTAGGCAGAGGATGGAGGCCTGGTTGTCTTGTATGTGATTTGGAACTTCTGAATCATTCAAATCTTTTGACTGTTTGACTTGCCACCAGCAATTAGGGCTACCATACCTGAATAATCTAGATGCTATCATTACATATACTTTTTTTTTTCCTTTTTGTTGCATTGATCTTTTTTTTTTTTTAAATGTTTTTAGCACCTGTCATAATCAGTGACTTCCTCATGCAAGGGTTTTGATTGCGAATAATAAACCTGTGAGTTATGATGAATTTGGAAATTCAGCTTCACTGCAGAAGTAAAGACAGATGAAGATGACTTTGTTCACTCTATCTTTCAAGTTGAGCTTTAGGGACATCAGATGAAATCTACAATGTTCAAAGAGGTGTAGTTCCTGTCCCTTGGCACTCCAGTCCCCCAGAAACACCACCAGATATCTTTTTATTTTATTTTATTATTTTTCTTTTAAGAGTTAGGATTGTATGATGTGTAAGAGTAAGTATAAACAATAAAATCACAAAGTTTATTTTAATTTACACTTGTCTTTTGTATTTGTCTTAATGTGTAGTTGTACGCTTCATAAATGCATAAAGGTTTGCTATTTGCACACTAGTTGAAATAAAACATCGGGATCTTACTTTGCAATTCAAACTACATATTGAGATCTAAAAAGTATACACATTTTTACAACTAATGTAGTTATGCTGGCAGCATCACAGGTATAACATTGTATTCTGTTGAACATTTTGAATCATAAATGACTTCCCTGCAATCTTTACACTTTGTAAAGCCATGAAGTGGGCCAGTTTGGCTCCTTTGAAGGTCCGGTTCTGGTCTGCCAGCTCTAAGTTTGACACTCCTGCCCCATAGAGAGGGGGCCACAGATTAATACAAAGTTTTTCTGAGTTATCACCTTTATCTTTAGTTCTTTCAGATCTTCCAGAATGCTTATAGTCCTATCTATAGAAACAAGAGGTCACTACATGGCTTTATGAGTATGAACATCCCTCTGCAGTCACTAGATCAATCCCAGTTCAACATGTGGAACACCAAAACAGAATGAGAAAATATCTTTTGAAAGAGTGATTCAAAGCCTTTCTCTTAGGATGTGGCAGCGCAACACTGTATGAAGGGGCTCTGTCAAGTTTTCATCCAGTTTGTCACCTGTCTGTATATACTGTGCTGTGGCCCCACTGCTTTTGTATTTGCATATTGTTCTCAGACTCAGTAGGAACCAGTGGTAATAACACATTGTGCTTTACTATGCTGTAAGAGTAGCTGCCATGAAAGCCTCTTAACTGCACTGAGTTTGATTTACCAATCCCGTGTTATAAATATATATATAAAATTAAGGCTATTAATATAAAAGGTAAAATCATACATTATATTTCCATTATGATGATTGAGTCAGTGAAGCTAGCAATTGCAAGTTACGCTCCAGACATAGTAGCTTTCTTGTTTGATGTCATTCAATGATAAATAAAAGGGCAAAAAAAAAAATGCTGACTGATGAAAATTTTTAAGTTAAAAAACAAAAGCAGTTGGTACATTATCTTACCAGTGTATTCAGACAAAACTTAAATGATGTGAAGAAGTGTTACATTCCCTCTTGAAAAGACAATTATTTGCATTTTTCTAACGATTTCAGTAATAGTTGTTAGCCATTTGTGTCAGTCTGCTTTCCTATTGTCAGCTGTTACTGAGAATAAGTTCCTCATACTAGGTCCAATAATTAAGTCCTGGACACCCAAAAGTCTACCCAGATGCTTCAACTGGCCTAATTAGACCTCCTCTCAGGACCCTGTGGGCCTGTACAGATGTGCCTTTTGTACACCAAAGCAGTTGATAGAGCCATATTTGTGTTATTAAATATACTACCTTTGCTTTCCTGCTGTGATATATAAAAATAAAGAAGCTCTTTCACAGTTGATGAAAAATCTCCAGCATATTTTCGAAATCTTGTACATATTTTGGATTATCCAGAGTATGAACACTCTATTCATTACTGTAAGAATTTTTTTTTTTTAAAGTATAAGTTGATAATTTGTGATGATCAACAGTTTTTTTGTTTGTTTTGTTTTTGTTTTTTTTTTATAGAAAACAGTTGATAATCATAGTTAACGTGTTTCAGAAAAGAAACATTGCAGCTATTGGGGGGTTGCCACAGTGGATCACTGTTTCCCTCTCACTCTCTCCCTAGAATCCTCCTCTGCCACACCAACCCTCTGCATACCCTCTTTCACTACATCTGTGAATCTTCTCTGTGGACGTCCTCTTTTCCTGCTGCCTGGCAGCTCCATCTTCAACTTCCTTTGTCTAATATATCCACTATTTCTCCTCTACATGTCTCAGTCGTGCTTCTCTAGCTTTGTCTTTAAAGCACTCAACCTGAGCTGTCCCTCTGATATACTAATTTCTAATCCTGTCCCTCCTGGTCACTCCTAATGAAAATCTTAGCATCTTCAACTCTGCCACCTCCAGCTCAGCCTCCTGTCTTTTTATCAGCCCCATCACCTCCAAACTATACATCATAGCAGATCTCACTACCATAAACCTTCCCTTACACTCTTGCTGCTGTCTTCTGTCACAAATCACCCCTGACACTTGTCTCCATCCACTCTACCCTGCCTGCACTCTCTTCTTCACCTCTCTTGCACACTCTCCATTGCTTTGGATGGTTGACCCCAAGTTTTAAATGTTAATCACACATATTAAGTTCCAGTGCAAAGGTGGATTGCTCAAAACGGTTTTACCTGAAAAGAGGTAAAAGTAGCCAAGGGTGGGCTACATAACAGGTTGTAAAGTTGACACTTGCAGTTCTCTTTAATAGGTTGTAAAAATGGCTCCTGAGCAGCCTGATTCTCTCTATGTGTGTACAAATATCACTTGTTGGGGATACTTATAGCTTTACAGTGTTACGCTGGGAGACCTGACTTCTTTTAGGACACAAAACAAGCCCCCATTGCGTAAATCATTTACTTGAATTATTGGTTATGGTCAAAGTACACATAGATACATTAGAGCACGACTTGTATTTATTTGTTAAATAAATGACTTTCTACTACTTTGTAACGTAGATCATCTCTAATTAATCACCCTTGTCTCCACTACTAAGTAACTGTGATGACGCTTCGATTATAAGAAATACTGCGAACTGACCTTTATATCTTTAAAACTACAATTAAGTTCAAATGTGTCATCTTTTACAACATCGTCGCCCACGCTGATAACAAGTTTCCCTTAATTGTCCAATGGAAAATTCTTGCGTCACGTCCGGTCAGCTGTAGCTTCCGGATGCGGTGAAACAGCAGAGAAGTAGGGAAAACACCGCATATATATGGATTGATTAAGACAGCCAGGCACTGTGTATAAATTCAGAGGACACGCCAGCACCGTCCAAAATGGGCTCACGGACACAAATATTCACGCTGGGATCTGCGTCTTAACGGTGCTTTGCGTCGTACGTCTGTGAGCGAGCCTTATCTTTACTGAGTAGCCGTGTTTATGTCTTCTTGCTAGCTTAAGCCAGCGTAGCATTAGCTGGGACGCGCAGAAAAATAGCGTCTCTCCATGAGACGATAGTAAGACTTGTAATTGCTGTTATTCTTTATAGATCACTCCTTCGTACAGGGGAGTTATTGCGTTGTTCGTGTTTTTAATGTAAAAGTTTGTTTTGGTCGCTTTGAGGTCAGAACTTTTATTTGAAACGCGGCTTCCAAACTGACAGCACAAGGTATTAAAAACTGAAAACAGTTCCTGGTATTATTATTTTTTTAAGGTATCCGGGACACGTTTGGACAGGAAAAGCGCGTCATTCTCCAGCTTCTCTTCAAATGCACATAATGGGTGGAATTTGGACTTCAGTCACTACAAAGAAAATACAGCAGATACGTTGTAAATAACACTCCCCTGTCAGCCGGAAGGCTCCAACTCTTATTCCTTGTTCAGCTACAGTATCCCGTGTTTGCATTTGCCTGAAGTGGAAGGAAGGCTTCCTTGTTTTTTGTTTCAACACAGCTCGTTTCTCTTTAACCAGAAGCTTCAGCTCAACAGGTAGGTCTGCTTTCTCACAGGGAGTATGCAATGAGTTTGTAGCGAGGTGTCCTATTGCTCCGTGTTTGTTTATATA
>JAVDPK010000089.1:384690-401780 GCA_034780415.1 Cichlasoma orientale
CACACACACACACACACACACACACACACACACACACACACACACACAGGACTGTAAATATAACCTCCTGACCCACACATTTTAAACAAACGAAGACCACTCTGGGTGCTTGCACCTCCTCCAACATGCATACTCTTGTCACACTAGAGCCAAAATGATGTCTGAAACCAAGCATAAACTCTTCTCATTCCCAGTTACAATCCCAGTCCTAAGGCCTACATCACCTGGTAAATGAATGAGTGTGAGAGGCAGGCACTTTGTGACATATCACGTGATGCTGCTTTCATGCTGTAGTAGGTTTAATTTATTTTATTTTTTTTTACATTTCTTCACAGCCAAGGCTTCTTAGGGACTGAATGACTTTACTTTAATATGTGCAGTGAAATGACACATTGCATGTATTGCATGCATTTTTATACACAGCTGTAAATGCTGAAACTAATTTAAGTGAAAGCATCTTTTTTTGAGTGTCTTTGGGTTTGCATCTGCTAGTGCTTTCATTTTTTTCAGAGCCAGAGGTTGTGTTTGTTCCATATCTGCTTACTCATGGGCGAATAAACAAACACTGATATTGTTGCACACTTACAAACTACCCCCATGATCAGTGAGAAAGACACATGGATCCATTTATCTCTGCTCTTACTCATTTACCTTGATTTGAAACATGTGCATAAAGCCCTCTGTGTTAAACAGCAGTAAACATCTGCATAGTAAAGAAGTTTGCAAAAAAAAAAAATGCAGGTGCATGAATGAAGCCACCGATGGGTTTCTCAGTTCAAGGAAGTGAAGCTGTTATGAGGCATTTGCCTCCGTGCTACAAATTCGGTGGTTTGCTGTGAGGTTCCAGTTTCAAACGGACCTGCTTGACGTGCCGAGAAGGCAAACACCATGATGTCATCAAATGCCCAGCTGTAGTCTGGGTGAGGGGGGTAGAAAGCCAGGTCCCTGCTGGATTCACGACGCAGGTCCAATAGGAAGGTGCTGTGCACCATGGGAACAGGGAAGCAGCCGAGCCGCTTCCACTCCCTGATTGGCTGGTAGTCCGGGGTTCGTTTATAGTAACCCTGACAGGGATGATGCAAAAATAAATTAATAACACCAGACAGGTTAAGAAATCTGGGTGGATGGATGGATGGATGGATGGATTGATTGATTGATTGATTGATTGATTGATTGATTGATTGATTGATTGATTGATTGATTGATTGAAAACCAAACTGTACCTGTGGAGTCATGCCACACCAGAAGTTAGAGTAGAGAGAGCGAGATTCTAACATGGGAGCCACCAAGGTTAAGTTCTCAGCCATCATCAGGGTCAGCACACGAGGATTGGTCAGCAGGTTGTCACTGTCTACAAACTAAAGAGGAGCAGGGTCTGAGCGTGCAAAGCACAAAATAAGCACAGGTCTAACATGAAATCAGAGCTTTTTCCAGGTATGCACGATATATAGTGACTTTAACTTAAACAAAGTTACATCTTCTTGCATAATCAGCACTTAAAAAATTCATTGAACATAAAATGTTAAGTTTTCACTCATCAGGCACATTACAAAACAGTCCATTTCAAATGCAAGGTAATTAATGACTATAGTTTACACACCTAAAAAATATGTTAATGCGCTCACTGCTCAAACAAAACATAACATGTATTATTATTTTGCTCCAACATAACATCAGTTCAAGCACACACTTTAATGCATCCCCCAAATCTCCTAATTTTAGGTACTAATTTGGTTCTATTATGATATTTAATATTACTGTAAATACTCAGGAAGATATTAGTTCTTCTTGCAGTTTCCTTACTGAGGGAAAGGGCTCCTTTAAACAGCAAATGACCTCACTATACAACAATTAGTTACAATTGTAAATATTTATTCATTTAGATTTAAACCAATGAGTTTACCAGTATGTAGTCAGCCCATCGTTCCCGGGCTGCCTTTAGAGCAGCCTGTCTTAGCTTCATTACATGGTTGAATCTGGCGGGAGACCAGTGTTTAGGACCCCATTCATCTGTGTAGGACCTGGTGGAAAAAATACACCTATTTGTTCTCCAGTATTCTATTAATAGGCACAAATTATTTATGAAAAATGAAGGAACCAGACTTGGTCTAAACGGATCTGATTAGTGATTCACTTGGACTTACCTCGGCTCTTCCATTGGTCTCCACTCCACATAGTGGTAAACGTGCTGGGCTCTCTTTAGCCATTCTCTTAACATGGCAGTTGTGTTGTCCACATTATGGTCTGTTGCCACCCTAAATTACCAACACAGACAACACAGGACGCTATTCAAATGGACAGCCACAGGTTCAATTGGTGAAATAACTGCGCAGCTTGTTCACACACATTTGCTGAACACCTGGACACCAGCACACCAAGCCAGAACTGTTTTCAGGGAGCAGAAACAAGAGGAAGTGAAGAAGAGCCGAACATATTGCTGAGAGATGCAAACTGTGGTTAGCTTGATTTAACAAGGAAGAGGTACTGACAGTCGGAGCCATGAAATTCAGAGAACATGTCATGGAAAGAGACTTTCTTTCTAATTATTGTCTGATGTTACAACAGGCAGTTTCAGTGTTGCAGAGCCTCCTTGCTGCCTGATTAAGTGCACCGCTGGAGCACAGGCAAAGTCTCATGAGTCACCGTGCAGGGAAAAGTTACTGCAAGCTTACCATAGCTCTCCTTTATAGACTGACTGCTACTTTTTGAACAATCAAGAGCACTGACAAAAACATCCATTAAACAGATCCAGCTCGAGCACGAAACCCTAAAGAAGCAGGAATAACTCAACCTGCAAGTATCTTTTGCTTAATTTAAACATTGAATAATGCAATGTTATTGAAGCAAACAAAATGCTACAATGCACTTGTTTACTTGTTTTGTGCATTCACGACTTCAGTCAACATCACATGATTATGCAAACAGATCTAGGCCCCCACAACACTCGAGACACCTGGACGGCTCATACCTGTAAGCAAATAATATCAATATAAAAGCCAGCATCGGTGTAGCCCCTGGTTTGTCACCCCTGTGGTCTGCACTCCACACCTCTGTTTCTTTGCAAAGACTTCCGCTTTAGCTAATATAGCTGATTCAGAGGAGACAGTGTGACTACTGTGCGCGTGGGTAAGAGCTTGTGTGGGTATATAAATCTGTGCAAGAGAAATTAAGACCATAAACATGCACCTCATTGTGGTTTTTGCTATCACTTCCCATTTTGTCATTTAAGGAGGAGAGGTCAACAGAATTGGGAACAGAAGCCATTTGAATGTATGTACACACACACACACACACACACACACCCAAGGAGACGGAGTTTTCCACTGCTTGCTGTAATATTCCCCACTGTACTGTCTCCAAAATCACACCCAGTTTTAGCCTGGATGAACAGAGATAGAAACACTAACACACCCAAACTTCGCTCCGTCTCCCTTCTCCTCCCACATTTAGAACAAACATCAATATGCACACCTGTTTTCTGTACGATAAACAGATGCTCATTATGTTCGTATAATTACATTAAAAGAAATTACACAGGTGGGGGGGGGGGTACATGTACAGTCTTGTACACACAAGAGATTAGTCACACAAGCAGAGCGATCTTCTGTTTGGGATTTGAGTCATCTTCAGCGAGGCCAGTAAACTCTTCATCCAACATAAACAGCTGGACAGAGCCACAAGCTTTTTGATCAATAACTTTAATAATATGTGTAGTGTGTGCATGTCAGTACTTGTGCACGCATGTGGCAGAGCATCAGGATGTTCGCTGCTGTCTGCCGGAGTGTGTCTAAAAGTAAAATTAAAGTAAAAGCAGGTGTATAAGGTAAAGCAAAAGAGCAACAAAGGCAGAAGCAAGCCCTTGATGACTAGCTGTCGAACGCACTGAAACACCTGACTTACTGGTAATAAGCAGATGTGCCCACACATTTACACATTTCTTCAGCTGCTAAACAGCATATCGCTGGAGGACATGAATGTGTTCCCACATGCCATCTCTGACAGAACCAGCTGCAGGCAAATGTCTGACAAAAGGGAACTTCTGAGAGTAAAAAAAAAAATAAATACATGGTACAATAAATGGGGACACACAGATTATCGGAGAGTATGTTTACGGGTGGATAGGACAAAAAAAAGGGTGGGTGAGATAGGGTGGAAAGAGGGGCTGTAAGTGAGAATGAAAGAAAAAAGGGGGGGGGTGTTTGCATTGCTTTATTTTAATAGTAGACATAAGCTAAAAAAAACAACTCTCAATTAAGACCGAGGACATTAGTGAATACCTCACAGCGCTCATTAAAATCACTTCCAAACCAAAGATTGTCCTGGCTTTGTTTTACACACACTAAAATGCTAATGATGCTTTTGTTCAAGGAAAATCTGCAAGAATTTAAATCTCACATGAGTTCTCTTTTATTTTTATAGTCTCTTTTTGGCGGGATCCGATCTTCAGGTAACTGGCCAACTGAAAGCTGATGGGTCTCCATCTTCAAAAGAACAGCAAACGGTCTGCGTCTCTTATAAACGGTTTGGAAAACATGGGAATGGTTGATTTTAGAAATAATCTTACTCTGTTAAGAAGCTTTTGTGGCTGAAGCTTAAAGATATATTATACATATCGCTTTAAAGGAATTTTGGTCCACTCTTCTTTACAATTTTGTTTCAGTTCATTGAAATTTAAGTTCTTGTTACTATGACTGTAACTGAGTACTGTGTCGCCATTTTTCTGTTGTGAAACACATTTTTCCTGAAACACATCCTGTTAGGCTGCCCCTCCTGCAGCCCAGCCCCTCTGAGCACTAAGCACTCCGAGTACACTGTGTGATTTTCCATTACCAACATTGCATCTTAGTGTGCCTTACCGTTTCTGAACATGAGAAAGTTAGCAATGTATAAATCAAAGCAGCATATGCACACAGCACGTACACGTGAAACACACAGAGCGAAGCTTCTACTTACTGGCACACAAAACACGTACTTGCCTAAGGTCGACCTCATTTTCTGCTCGCCGTCATGTTTGTGGAACGTCCAGGGCTCCATCTTATTCTATCTTACTGCATTCATTCTTTATTAGGAGGCAACTATGATCCCATTCTTGTGGATTTCCTCTACCTTCAGGCTGGATCACTGCGCTGTGACTTTGATGGCAAGTCAGGGAGCCTTTGCAGTTTCTTTCAAGTCCTCCAGCTGTGCTAAAAATAATGCTTAAACCTCTGCTGCATTTTGTCTCTCTATAGGAAGTAAGATAGAAATGGATGTGCATGCCTCAGTGCACCCCTGAGTTACAATTTGATTCAGCTTTGCAGAAATTTCGGCTCTTGGCCTTATATCCCCCTTCTTCTTTCTTCCATACCTTTATTTTCTTCCTCTTCTGCCCGATGCTGCCTCCTCATCATTTTTTTAAAGGTTATGGTAAGCTGCAGCCTCATTATTCTGCTGCCTGCAGCTTTGGAGCTAGGCTCAGCATCTGGATAACATATGCTTCCTGAAACCTCACCTACACACCACATCACTCCCTCTCTCCATCTCTTTGTGGATGACATTTATCCTTCACTTGTTATCAGCACACTGACACCTACTTATTCAGCTATCTGACTTTATAACTTTAATCCCTATTGGACCCATCACACGCTGTATTCGCATCTCACAGCAGCCCCAAATCATCAGATTTCATGGGGCTGGTGTGAGATGTGGGGGACTATTTCTTTTATTCTGTGTATTACAAGGTAAATAATTTAAAAAATGTTCTATCATTTAAACAAGATTTGGGGCAATATGTTGTCAGTAAATATTGCATAAAAATGTAGTAGCATTTGTAACATTTGAATTTCACTCACCTAAAATAATTACCAGCATTATTTCATCACTCTTCCTGATAGTCTTCCTTCCTGGTTATCCAACCCAGAAAGGTGTGCCTGATATCCTGGCCTTAAACACAGAGGCTTGACTCTGAGATTGGCCCGTTTAGGTAAACACAGTTCTGAAAGGGCCCAGGAGGCTAGTGTCAGCTGACTGTTTATTCAATAAACTATCTAATATCACTGCCAATAATGACTGGGTGCTGCATTTAATTAAGGAGTAAGAGTGCCTCTTACAGACATGAACATTGATGCCTTTAAAAAATAATAACTATGATACAGTGTGCGTTTCTTTGGGTTGACTTTGCTATACAGTCTGTAGGCTGACGTGGCTGTCGGCTTCTTGATGGCCCAGCAGGGCAAAGGGGAAAGAGGTGGGGGCAGGTGGGTAGAGAGAGAGACGGAGGAAGAAAAGGAAAGAGGAGGGAGTAGTGAGACGTGGTGAGACGTCTGGACTGAAATTCCTCATGACTCTCAGGGTCAACAAAAGTACTCAAGGCCAACAGACTTGCACTGCCGTGTAATTTTTGCCATTCATATTCAAGACTAGAAAAGTTATTCATAAAATATTAAAGAAGGACAGTACTGATTGGTACAAGAAGACTGATGTTTAGCCCCTCTCATACAAACCTGCAGTCTGAGAGCAAAGTGCATGGCAGCTATATCGTGATTCGCTACAGAGGCCAGAGCTCAAGTATACAGAATGGCATCCATTCACATTTTAGTAAACTAAAATAAATAATTATTTAAGTCTGGTTTAAACTGGAGTACACAATGAATTTTGCTTTTAGATCCTATCTACATGTATTTAAGAAATCATTCAGCTATGCTATTAATTGATAATTAACGGTTCTCGTGCCTTTGGCATCAGTGTCTGCATCTGTCCTGTTTTCCTCCTGGAAGGATCGAGTTGCTGTCTGAAGCTGCGTATATGTAATAAGCCCAACACAACACATCTGAATAACTCAGAGCCTTTAAGGTCATGTGCTTTGTATGGCCTCCCACAACTCTACCCTCTACACTATTATGTTCAGTGAATATTTGTACCTATATCAGTAATTTAAACCTGTGCAGAATTGTTGAATATGAATATGCACTGATTCACAGGAATCCTGGGTTCAAACAATGTACAGCTATATAGTGGTTCCATAGTGTAGTGGTTTATACTTTTGCCTGGCAAACAAAAGGCTGCTGGTTCAGTTCCAGCCAGAAACACAAATCCCTTTGGGGTTGCGTCAGGAAGGGCATCCAGCATAAAACTCTGCTAAATCAAGCATGGAGCTACCTGCTGTGGTGACCCCTTGTGATAAGAGAACAGCTGAAAATAAGTTAACTTTGTAGAATGTTTGGTTCCATAAATAAAATCAAATACTCACCCAGTAAATACACTGTAACAAGGTGACACTTAAAAGTGGCAATCCCAGGTGTTAACACTTGTTCTCTGTTGAACATAAGCAACTGTGTACTTTGTGTGAACACGTAAAGCAAGTTCAGCCACAGAATTATAGCAATTTACTATTTGAAATACTTTCTGATTGTGGAAGAGAGCAGTTGGAGGTTAAGAGGAACAGAAAGAGAGAGCGAGTCAGCAAATCATCTGCATGGAAGAAGGGATGGAGGACCAGAAGGATGTCAGGGAAAGAGCGGAAATGAGATGGTGGGATAGAAGACAAGGTGTACAGTGGATAATCAGTAAACTAGTAACATTTTCAGACAGATTAATGTTGCTAAAAATGTTATTTTTTTAAGATTCTTTTCTTTAAAGAATTTTTTCTTGTTTTTCTAAGAAAACTTAAGCACCAGTCTAATGAATATCTTGCCAGTTATGAAAATGTTTCTCACTCGTTACACAGCCAGTTCCTCCTTGCCTCTCTTTGCATGCACTTCAGCTAATCTCATTTCATATTCAGGCCTCTCTCCTCTCTAGATGAGAGTGCTCATACCGAGCTGCCATTGTGTTTAGGTATTTGCCAACTCTACTGCTGCTGTACTGCCAAGCTCTGACAATGCTGCAGAAAGTGTGGTGGAACACGTGGGGTATCTAAGCAAGAATTCACTGTCTGGAGCCCAGCACAGAAACAATCATTTCCATTCCCGGGAGGTGGGGGAGACTGAAGGAAAGGCTTGGATATATTGTCTTTGTTTGCTGCACTAGACTGGACAAATGTATATGTTGCTGCTATGGAGAAAACATTCCCAGGGTGGCCTGAGGACCCAACATGCGCCCTGTGCTCACTGCCCAGCACCGGGGATCCCAGAATTGGCAGGCCTACCACTGGCGCCCTGAGAGCAGGTTCACCCTGAGCACACGTGACAGATATGAAAGGGTCTGGAGAAGCTGTGGAGAACGTTATGCTACTTGTAACATCACTCAGCAAGACTGATTGGGTGGTGGGTAAGTGATGGTCTGGGGAGGCATATCCATGGAGGGTCACATGCCTGCTGCATCATTTTTTCACTTTGATTTTTAGAGTGTCTTTAAATTCAGCCCTCTGTAGGTTGATCATTTTAATTTCCACCAACCAATGTGGCAGCCATTCATTCCTAACACATTACCCAGTCCAGTCCAGTTCAGTTTAGATATCCAGCATGATCTTTTTTCCCCCTATTGAGATCTGATCTGTGTCTTCAAAGTGCTCCTTTATTGTTTTGAGCAGTGTATTTAATTAGAACTCATCCAACTCAACTCAAACTAGTTGGTGGCTTTGAAGTCAAATGTTCTGTGAAAAAGTGAAGATATGAGTAGATAATTTCCTCTTGTGTATGAGCAAAATCCGTTTAGGATAACTTCACTTTCTCAAAGCGAACTGTGCTGCAGCTGGGAAGAAACGAGGGAAGCAATTTTCTTCGCTCTGGTGAGTTTGTGTCATTACCAGCTGCCTATCTGGAAAATGTCACCTTGTGTTTTTGGAATTTATACAAAAAAAGAAAAATCGGAGCAGACGTTTGAAGACATTTAAAGTTTCCCATGGACTGAATGTGACTGCAGAGTATGGCTCTTCAAGTGATAATAACTGGGAGGCAAGAGATGATTGTGGCCTGTTTCTTTACACAGTTCTGGCTCGCTGTGGGCCTTGTGGGGTAATAGGGAAGTAAATGGAAAACAGGGGCAAAGCCAGAGGAGCAGAGCCGAACACATAATCTTTATGTGTGTAACAGAACACACACATACACATGTCCTTCTAAAACACACAGGGTTTATGTGAGAAGAGATACACGTGCATGCAAGTCCATGCTCATCGCTGTACCAGAACAAAGGAGATAATTGGACACACTCATACTGTTTTAGTAAAAGAAAAGCACATTCCTAATCATTCACAACTGCCCATGCTTTAGCAATAACTCACAACAGTCTATCCCATCTTGATAATTTATTCCATACACTTGGATAAACTGCTCTTTAAAAAAGTCCTAGTTTTGTCCTAACAAAACGGAGAACAGTTTCTCCTTCGCTGGTGCAATTCCACAGAGGAATGAGCCCTGAGGTAACAGAAAAATCTGTCCAGCTTTCCAACACCGATAAACTTCTTAGCCAGTTTGATTCTTTCCGCTTTCCTCCATTGTGCCAGTCAAAGGGAATGAAAGTTAGGCATAAATGATTTGGTGAGAAAACAGGTAAAACAAAGAAACAATGTAACTATGATCCTATGCAGCATTATAGTTGCATGGAGCTTTTAGTTCAACCAGATGACAGTTTCCACATCCAGCCATCCTAACAAGGTCCCTTTGGGTCATACTACGACCTTCCTGTTTAATACGTTATTTAAATTAATGAGTCGTTGCTAGAGGCTCTATATGCTTTTCCAGACAATGAATCTTGCTCTCAGAATGAAGGGCATTGGACGGATAAGCAGCTCTTCACTATGCATATCTGAGCACAGATTTCTCATATTGGGAGGGATTAAATGGATGGGTATTTTCCCTTCCCATTCTCCCTTCTCTTATCTTTACAGTGATCTGAGAAAAAACAGGGCTGAGTGGATACTATATCTGTATCCAAAACAGGCTCTTTCTTTTAACCAGGAAGTGAAACTGTTGAGATAAAAAAACAAATCTACCTAACTCAGTGCACTTGTCAAAATAACTTAAAGGATATGATAAAGTAAAACAAAAATACAATGACATAAAACGTATTATTTGACAGGAGCTCTAGAACACATGGCACATTTTTCACTGAGGCCTCCAGCTTGTATTCAGAAAATTATTAACTTATACACTGATCATGCCTGAGGCTTTTGGGAGCATCAGGACTTGAAATTATCTCATTATCTTATTTAGAAAAAAAAAAGAAAATAATAATAGCTGTGTTTGGCTGTTTACGGTTTCCTGTCATTCTGCAGCAGTACAATATTTCTGTCACTGAAATCCAATGCAACTGTTCATTATGTTAAACACTATAAAAAAACACACCACAAGGACCATACCTTATTGTCTCTGAGTATAAAGTGCAGTGACAGTCATAAATATGGGTTAAGTGGTTTTTAGAGTGTAATAAACAACATGACATTATGAAAGTGAAAAAGAGAGCCCCCTGGGAAAAGGCAGCGGTGTAAGTGCTCTACTTTCCAGATTCGGTCTGTCTCTGACAAGTCTACAAATCATCACGACCTCCAACTCAGCACCTGGGAAAGCACTTCAGATGAGCACAGCCGACAGGCAATAAGCAGCAGGCAGCCGGTGAGAAGCAGCATTAGAAGGAAACTAATAGGAGGCTGAGCTGAATTTTATAGGGTTTTGCCTGCGTTGTGCATCATACATAAACACAATTCACTGTTTAGGAGATCCTCCACGATCCCTTTTGAAGCGGCAACTCCTGCAGCATACAAAACTCCTACAACTGTCAACTAGAAAAAGATAAAACAAGATGAAATCTCAACTTAACTGTTCCCTAATTTCAGTAATTGTTTCTCCCCATTAATGCCAGAAGTATCAGCAGAAGTATAAAAGATCTAACGCCGCTGTTTCCCATTATATTCATGGCTGTAGATTGCAGCTCCACAGCAGAGATGAGCCCTTGGTGAGTCACAGAGGTTGCACTTAATTGTCTTAAATCCAATTTCTTTTACTAACCATATTGTCAGCCTTTCTCAGTATATTTTTCTTGCAGTTCATGCGGATAGAAAGGAGAAAGAACAACAAGAGGAAAGAGGCGAGCAGATTTAGTCAAGCTAGTGTGGGAATGTGGATTAACTAACCTGCTCCCCTCTCAACATTGTTGACCACCTTCTCTCTGCCCAACCACCCCCCTCTTTCTCTAATTCCCTGCATTCTTTCATTCTTTAGCAGCGGTGTGAGAGCTTTATTTTTTTTCAAGCCTCTGCCACTTTTTCGCAAGACCTGTGCCCACTTGCAGAGAGAGAACTTTTAAAGGCAGGCAGATCTGACCTTCCTAACTGGCAGCATGACTCAGAACTGAAGTAATAGGGTGGAGGGGATCTGACCTGATGATCAGATTATCCCAGGAGCAGGAATAAAATTAAATCGCTGGGCCTCCCAACATCCACAGACCAGGCCAGGCCTGTCTAGATGTTTTGGAAACCTGTATGATCTTGTCATTGAAAATCCTGCATGAAATAGCTATATGGCACTACCCAGATGATTTCAAATAGGCAACAAACAATGGCAGCATATGATTTTTTTTTAAGAATTTGATTTACTGAAGACTGGAGAGGAATCTCACTTAATTTAGTCCTTTGAGTAAAGGGATAAAAAGTCAGCTGGACTCCTTCTGCATTCCATCTTTCCAGTGTCTCCCTCTTAAATCACAAACCCAGTAATCACCTGAATCCTTCACCACCCTTCCTGATCTGTCCCTACTGGGCTGCATGTTATAAAATGAGTACGGGGATGGAGAGAAGGGAAACAATCCTCTGCGGTGTTCAAGCATGAAGCTTTAGCGAGGAAATACAGCGAGGAACACTGTGTCACCTCACAAAAGTAAAGCTTCCCAGCCAGCGAGTTTCCCTATAGTTTTTTTCACTTGGCCCAAGCTTAGGATGGTAGTAAAGTGCACCCGGCAATGCTGCTAAATGGATGTGCATTATTGAACCACAAAGTCTTTGGCTCGTACCTCATGAGAACTCTAACCTCATGTTTGTATTTGTCCGAGCAACTCTGCGCGCTCAAATGAATGCCATAAATAACAGTTCAGATGTAGTAATGCTGAGGTCATCAAAGGGAATTTGTGTTACTGTTTTATTCGTTACTCATCGATCTGAGAAGCTTCAGACACACTCTGGTTGGCTTTTGTACTGAAGCTGCCAGATAGCAATTAATCGGTTCTCTATAACACACTGTAAAATGCTCTGACACTTATTTATGCATTTAGGGTTAGCTGAACTACAATTGGGCATTTATTGGGCGGACTGGCTCACACGATGAGTAACAGTAATGATGGTGGCAAAGAACAGAGGAGCACAGAGCTGCAAAGAAATGTGTAATTTTCCTAACCAACTTAACCACACAGACTTTTTTTTTTTTTACTTAGGAAAATAATAACTTTCAAAACATTAAACATGTTTTAAATACTTTCACTGTTTCCAATTACTACTCCTTCTTTAATTTATAATAACAGAAACAAAGCAGCAAGACACAGTGCAGACACAGACTCAGTATTCCGGGGGTGTTGTTCAAAGCATACTTTTCATATCGTCCTATATCACAGAAAGACTGGGAGTGGAAAATTTTAAACAATATCCGCTCAAACTAAAGTCAATTGCACCTAAAATCGACCTGTGTTGGGCTGATTTAGGTGCAGTTTAGGCGCTGATATACTTCAAGAATGCAAATCCTTTTTTGTTTCGCTACACTGACTGCAGGGGAAAGAGATGCCTGTCATAACTGATGGGGCCCTTCCTCTGTTACTTAAACCGCTCACAAAGCCATGGCAGCTCAGGCACTTTGGCACTTTGCTGTGTTGTGAAATCGCCTTCTTCTTAGTGGGTTTCTCTAGCGCCTCTGTTTATGTGTATTCTCCTGATGTGCTCTCAATTAGACCCTTTGCAAAGAAAAGCAAGACATTCAGCACGGGAAGGGTGGGAAACAAAACAAAGCACTGTAAGCCGGATATCTCTGGGAGGCCAAAGAGTAAGGGCAAAAACATTGCAAGCCTCCAATACAGAGCCACACGAGTTGTTTTCCATCTCCCATTTCACATGTTTTGCACTTGCACTCGGATAATCAAGCTTGTTAAAGTCAAAAATCTCCCAGTTTCTCTTTGATTTGATCCATCAGCCTGCAGAACCCACATCCTGGCTGTGCACACACACACGCACACTTTACGCATGACTTCCCAGTCTGCTGTCAGACCAACTCAGTGTCTCCTTTCATCCCCTTCACCTGCAGGGTCCCTCTTTGATAGCTTTTCATTATCACAGCCAGTTCCTTTGAGACCGAACAGAATACAGGACCTTACCTGGGGTGAGGCCCCCTTCATACCTGGCAGCCCTGCTGTTTTAAAGCCCCGTTTCCGCAGGTTTGTGCTGAATCAGACAGAGGGAACCGTGATTAAGGGTTAAGCCGAACCCTAACATGTACAACAGCCCTTTCATCTTCTCCCACAGTGTGCAATTTGGATGCAGGCAGACACGCGAGATAAGTACAGCGTAAAAGGCAGCAACAGGTCTTGGGAGGTTTCCATGAATTAACGCGAACACACGCTGCTTTTCATTACAACACGCTCTGCATCGTGTAGCCTACTGGATGTACTCTGAAAGAAATATGCATGCCTGAAAAAAAGCTAATAAAGAATAAGTTAGGCCCCTGCACTGAATAAAACCAAGGTTGAGTCAAAAAGTTAATTCTGCATCCCTCTTAGTGCCTCTCACCAGATCGCTATGCGGTCTTTCGGGTACTCCAGCCTCTCGATGCAGCCCAGGTAGTATGGCAGGCTGTGCGCTGCGTTACGAGCCACGATGGCAATCATAACCTTCGGCTTCAGCAGGGAGGACTCGGGTTTGACCTGCTCCTGCACCAGCGTCACCAACTCCGACACGCCGCCGGGCACCAGAGCGGACAGCAGCGCCCACAACACACCGACTCCCATGGCCCCGGCAGCCCGCATCTTCGCTTCCAAATTCCGCCGTGAGTCCTCCGACCGGGACCTGGAGTCCAGAGAGTGAGTGAGCGATACGGGGAGAGAGGGAGTGAGTGGAAGATCAGCCACGCTGCGACTGCGAAGGCGCAGGGAAGGTGTGAGAGGGGAGGGTGGGTGTAGGTCTCCACACCTCTTTACCCCTCCTACATCCCTGAAGGCTACTGCTGCTGTGGAGCCTTCATTAAACTTCTCCTTTTAGTCACAATAATAATAATTAAGCTTATTACAGAGTATTAAAGCACCTTAAATTCTAATAAATTACTTTTTTACTCCATAGTAAATTGGCATTACTACTTTAATCATTAGTGGAAAGTGAGCCCTGCCCCGGAGTCCTCGGCATGTTTGTAGTCTGGTTCTCTTTTATTTCTCCTCCTTCCTGCACGTTTTTCTGAATGTTTCTTTCCTTTTCCACGCCTGGACCCTTGACAGCCTCCTGGATGCCGCGGAGCTGAAGACCATGAAGTCATCAACTCTGACATCAGGTTAGCACAGTGCTGCACTTTTTTTCTTTTTTCTTTTTGTTTTTTAAATTGTTTCCCTCTGGAATTCCTAACACAGCTCTGTGCAGAAGTCTTGAGATACCCTTCATTTCTTTTATATTTTGTTAGGAAAATGGGAAGTGGGTACAGTGATTTATTGAAACATGTGCAAACATACATGGAAATACAGTTTATAAGGCAAAAAACAGCATCTGTACAATCCTAATGAGCTTGAAAGTCATGATGTGACACCTTTATTCTTATTCTCCAGGCTTCTCGGAGGACATGCAAAGCTCTTCTTTGGATGTTTGCTGTCTTTTGTTCTGTTTCCTGTCAAGATGATCCCGCACTGCTCCAATAATTTTGAGGGCTGAACTCTGGGAAGACCAATCCATGGCTGATAGTGTTTTTCTATCCAGGTATGCTTTTACTGCATTGTCAGTGTGTTTGGGATCATCGTCGTGCTAAAAAAAATGAAGCTGTTGCCAATCAGATGTTTTCCAGACAGTACTGAATGGTGGATCAAGATCTGACAGTACTTTTCTGCATTCATAATTCCATCAACTTTGACAGTTTCCCCAACACCACTGGCTGAAATGCAGCCCCAAACCATGACGGAGCCTCCGCTGCGTTTTACAGATGGCTGCAGACACTCACTGTTGCACCTCTCTCCTAACTGTTTCCATACGTACTGATGATGATTTGAACCAAAAAAATTTCACGTTTGGATTCACCACTCCAAGAGTTCTGCTGCTACTGATTTTCAGTCCAGTTCTGGTGTAATTTGGCGTACCTCAGTGTTTTCACCCTGTTTCCCTTCCTTGAGAATGGGTTCCTGACAGCCACCCTTCCACTGAGACCATTCTTGATGAGGCTCAAGGTTTTTCAGATTATGACATTCAAAGTTTTTAAAGGGATACGAGAGGACTATTTTCTCTCAGAAGCATCCCCGAACAAAAAGAAAAACATCTAACTAGCGCATGACACAAAGAATATGTGCCAAATCCATACGAGGGTAATACAGATACAGAACCAGAATGCTACCAAAACACAAACTCTTAATATAATAATATCCTATTATGATATTATATCTTATGCTCTTATATGATTACAGTAACCTTCCAGTAACCTGTTTTAATTATAGCGCACTGACAGACACAGACAGGCAGACAAAGCCGGCTTACTGCTCTCCCTGTCTTGACTCAGTTCTGTTTATTCAAGCCAGGATCACTGCCACCTGTTAATGTTTTCCCTACACTGAGGTAATGAGAGTATTCTGCCATGTTGTCTGTTGTTGGATGCTCTCTGTCTGTCTGTGTGATCCCTCAGCTCCCTCTAGTGCTTTCCCAAAGTCATGAAAACATGCAGGAAGACTCAAAATCACAGTCCTCTGACGCTTCCCTTAAAGACTTTGAACCTGTAGTTTTTATTGCTGCACGCAAACTGGTTAAAAAAAAATGGCAGCAATCAGAATAATGGCAGCTAACTGGTGGAGGCTGCCTATGCTGTGACCTTCTCAGAGCCACACAAACAGCAACAATGTCTGGGTCCAAACTCTGGTCAAACTGGATTGTGAATGTTTAGCTTTTACGCTAAAAAAGATGAAAATGCTTATAAATAAATGACTAAACTAAAGAGGGTTTTTACCACTCGTGTTAGTCACTGTATTCTACGCTCAACTCTCAGAGAACAACCTCACCCTGCTGGACCAGTGTCAGTTTTAGGCACCATGACTGCTTTTTCATTATTCAGCTGGCTGGAACTCCTTCTTCTGTCATAGCAAAAACATCTGCTTTGTAATTTTGGTCGCGTACTTGACATGCAGCCATTTGTCTTTTCTGTAATTGATCTATGGACGACAGATAGAGCAGAACTGTCTCCTTTTTTTTCTTGATGTTTGGGAGAAATGTGTTTTAAAAGCTGCCAAGGTTTTGGGTTTGTTAAACTGCGGTTGCAGAGAAAGCACAGCTTAAATAACCATGCTTTCTCTGCTCTGCCTTGAAATAGCAGGGTAAATCCTTCCTGAAAAACTAGAAAACCATGTCAGAGAAAACTCGAGGATAAATATGTACTGCTATTTTTTTTTTTTTTTTGTACCAGGAGGCTTATAAAAGTAGCTTAAGAAAGGATTGTGATTTCTTTAACAACAAAGCAGAGATTACACTATATATTTTTATTTTACTACATTCTAAAATTGAAACTGTATGAGCAAAGGCGCATTCCTATGAAATATTACAGGCCCAGCACATAATATCATAGCATTACGCAGCTGTCGTTTAAAGCTCTTTTGGTACGGTTCACTGCAAGCAAGTGATTTCAGGAGAGCAACGGCTTGCACTCTGGTTGCAATCCCAGTGAGGTGATTTATGTGTGTGTGTGTGTGTGTGTGTGTGTGTGTGTGTGTGGACTCATACGTAGGTGGGTGGTGAGGACTTTATGCCTACTCGCTTGGCTGTCTGGGTGATGTACAGCTCTAATAGATAGTGCCTCATCATGTAGAGAGCTTTCGTTAGAGTGTGCATGCACGTGCCAGCATCATGGGGAAATCCCAAACCAGCAGGTGGTGCTGCTGTTTTATCCTTGATGAATTCTCTCTCTCTCTCTCTCTCTCACACACACACACACACACACACACACACACACACACACACACACACACACACA
>JAVDPK010000089.1:419067-455438 GCA_034780415.1 Cichlasoma orientale
GTGTGTGTGTGTGTGTGTGTGTGTGTGTGTGTGTGTGTGTGTGTGTGTGTGTGTGTGTGTGTGTGTGTGTGCTTTAAGCACTTTAGTCACCAAGACTAGAACAGAGCTAGTACATTTGTAAAGTTTAACCTATTTGAAGGCAGGAAGGCCAGCAAAAATGCAGACTGTGTAATTTAACAGACTTCTCAGTATTACAGCTCTATCGTTAAGACATGGAAGAACATGACAGATTACAGTCGAGTATTCCATTAAAAATTATATTTAGATGTGCATGAGACAGTTTTAGTTTTTAATCTTTCAGCTGCAGCCCTGCTGGTGTTTAACAGTCAGAGCAGGTAAAGAACAAGTATAAAAACAGAATTCAAATGTCAGCTTAGTCTACAATGCAAATTTGATATAAAGGTCAACAAGGTGCCTTGTTTTAAGATCAGACATTATAACAGGGATAAAATTACAACAACAGGAAAACAAAAAATAAACAAAGATTTCTGTAGAAGTTAATTTTTTACTGAAATTAGTCAATCCAAAAAATTTTAAGAACTTCAAAGTATCTTCAAGTGCAGCCACAAAGAGCATCAAATGTTTTGATGAAACTGGCTCTCATCAGGACCGCCAAAGGAAAGGAAGACCAACTCTGCTCTACAGGATAAGTTCATCAGAGTTACCAGCCTCAGAAACCGCAAGTTAACAGCACCCCAGATAAAAGCCCACCCAAATGTTTCACAAAGTTCAAGTAGCACACACATCTCAACATCAACTGTTCAGAGAAGACTGCGCGAATCGGTCGAATTCCTGCAAAGAAGCCACTTCTAAGGAAGAACAACAAGAGGAGGAGAATGGCTTGGGCCAAGGAACACAAGGAATGGACATCAGACCAGTGGAAATCGGTCCTTTAGTCTGATGAGTCCAAATTTAAGATTATTAGTTCCAAACACCATGTCTTTGTAAGAGGCAGAAAAGGTGACAGGATGGTTTCTACATGTGTAGTTCCCACCATAAAGTACGAAGGAGGAAGTGTGGTGGTATGGGGGTCCTTGCTGGTGACACTGTTGGCGATTTATTCAAAATCCAAGGCACTCTTAACCAGCACGGCTACCACAGCATTCTGCAGCGACATGCCATCCCATCCATTTTGCGCTTAGTGGGACCATCATTTGTTTTTCAACAGGATAATGACCCCAAACACACCTCCAGGCTATGTCAGAGCTATTTGACCAAGAAAGAGGGTGATGGAACGATGCATCAGATGACCTGGCCTCCACAATCACCTGATCTAAACACAATTGAGACGGTTTGGGATGAGTGCTCAGCACCTCTGGGAACTCCTGCAAGACTGTTGGAAAACCATTTCAGGTGATTACCTCAGGAAGCTGACTGAGAGAATGCCAAGAGTGTGCAAAGCTGCAATCAAAGCAAAAGGTGCCTACTTTGAAGAACCTAAAACATATTTTGGTTCAACACTTTTAAGTTTACTACATGATTCCTTATGTGTTCCTTCATAGTCTGGATGTCTTCAGTATTAATTTACAATGTAGGGAAAATAAAAACAATGAATGAGAAGGTGTGTCCAAACTTTGGGCTGGTACTTTCACACCCAACCAAGTATTAACATCTTCAACTCTGCCACCTCCACCTCCACCTCCGCTTCTTGTCTTTTTCTCAGTGCCATCTCCAAACCATACATCATAGCAGGTCTCACTACCATCTTATAAACCTTCCCTCTCACTCCTGCTTCACAGTACAGGCCACTTAGCAGCAGGGTTGCATGTCAAAAAAGCACTACAGCAGTGATAATGACGGCTGTGCAAGTGCTAGTCTCGCCTTCTGATTCCACATTTATCTTTCAAGCCCAGGGAGTGAACCTGTGACCTTCAGGTCTGTGTACTGCCCTGAAGAGGATTTGTTTTCACTCGGCACCCAACATAAACAGAAACTGTATCTGTTGTGACTTTGGGTTGTCATTTCTGTTTTGTGTCCCTTGAGGCTGAAGAGAGAACTGATGGAACAATTAGTTAATTCAAGAATGCAACTGGTCTCTTTTTTTCATCTGGGTATGCGATAATTTTTCCAAGGTCTGAGTGCTCATTCAGCAGTCTGATAAAGAAAGCCCAGCATTTTTTTAAAGCACCTACATAACAATAACTTCTGAGCAATCCTGTTTTACTCCCAGGAAGCAACTGTATTCATCCTCATACAAGTGTTTTGGATCAGATCAAAGAAAAATCAGCAACCAAAACATTGAACCTGCTCTCTCCTGCAATTTCCTCTGCTTCTAACATAGAAGGACAATAGCGTATTCAGTCAGTCAGACAGACAGAGAAACCTTTCAGCACAAATGCTTAAATAAACAGTAAAATCTGCACGCTGTCTTGTTTTGTATAAATGTTTGGCTGCCACATATGCAATCAAGCATACATGCTATCTCCACTCTAATCTCTTCTGACTGTAATTATTACAGACATCAGTAGCATGATGTTGTGGAGAGTGTTGCTATTTTCCCTCGTTGTCCCCTCAGTGTTTGTGTAATGGAGCTGAGCCTTTTCCGGGTATTGTGCTGAGAGAGAGACTGAGAGAGAGAGCTGGGGAGGCAGAGCTGGGGAGGCGGGGAGGCAGGGCGGGGGGGGGGGGGGTGTTTAGGGTGAGTGGCCGGAGTCTGAATATCTGGGACACACAAATACACACTTACATGCACAAAGCGCACAAAGACAGACTGACTGCCAGACAATCTGTTGGAGGCAGATCTGCATGAGCATGAATAGGGCTCACTGTCTAACCAAGCACGCCGATATGAAAACATCAGCACATACATGAATGCAAACACACCAACACACAGTTCACTGGGGGTAAATTTATGTGTGTAGGCTGACCAGAACCGGCCAATGTTTTCCGCCTCAGTCATGAGAAGTAAACCGGATGCTGAGAGCCAGTTTGGCAGGGGTTGTAAAGGGCGGCGAGTTGAGTGGGAAAGAATGACTACACAGTATGTGACAATGACAGTAACACTGTACAGCTCGATGTGAACAAGAAACAAGTGAAGATGATAAGAAGAAAGAGGAGGGTTAAGCAAGGAGATGCTACTGGGGGTTGAGGCCTGGGATAACTCTAATCCACACAATCCAGGTCACTTCCATCGCTACCTCCACACACACAAACACACACAGGCATGCACGCACAAGCTCAAATAGTAGCCTATCCCATGCACTGCCACTCTGGATTCCCCTTCAACCAACTGGCAGTGAGACTAGGGGATAGGCTGGAACTAAGAGGGAGGAAGGAGGAGGGGATGTGAAAGGACACAAGGTTCTGACCTAATGTTGCGCCAGAGAAGAGAGGAAAAGAGCTGGAAGAAACACTGGGAGATGAAGGCAGGAAGAGAAGGAGGAGGGAAGAGAAGGGGGTGTAGAGACCCAAAATAGAGTGATAGAGAGAAAGAGGAAGAGAAGAACGAGGCCTTGAGCAGGGGACAGGAAGAAACAAAAGATGAGAATAGAAAGGGTTAAAAGAAAAGAAGAAAAAAAAAAGCTGACCCGCAGCATCAAAACACACGTCACTCTCCCTTCCTCTCTCAAGAAAAATGCTCATCTCATCGCTCACCTTCACATCTCCTTGCCTTGTTCTTTCGCTCCTCAAAAGACGAAGCAGGAGACGAAATAAGAGGGCAAAGAGAACAGAGAGGTGCATCAAACAGGGGGAAAGCGCCGAAATTTAAAGAGGGGTTACAGAGAGAGAAGGTGAGAGGCTGGAGAGGAGTTAAAAAGATCAGAGGGAGAGAGGGATGCTGGATAAAGAGAGGGGACCTCCTGTGGCTCATCATCTGCCACATCCATTCGCCCGCTCGCAGTTTTACCGGAGTGTTGCTCCTAATTCTTAATCGCTGTTAATCCCTCCACCACCCATCATCTCTCTCCTTCTCCAGCTTTTATTCCTGTCCCTCATTACACAACAGCCAGATACACGCTATTAAAGCAAAGGGAGCGACTAAGGACTGTAGTCTATTCTTCACTAATTAATCTGTTTGTATTTTCATTAAACAAACCTACAAAATTGAGTCATATTTGGGGGACACATTTGCAGAAAAACATTTTTACATACAATACAAAAACACAAAGAAGGGCAGCAAATCCTAATTTCTGCTTGATAAATGACCCAAAAAGAAATCATTATAAAAGCTGTTATTCTTTTAAGTTAATCCAGTTGCCCCCCCGCCACCACCACCACCATTCTGGCTCATGACCAAAGCAGCATCTGTTCATGATGACCACCTTTTCAAAGTCTGCATATGTCTGCTTTGTGACAATAGCAGCGTTGTTAGGTTTCAGTTTCAGAAGCCTTCGATTTTTTTTTATCTTTCTCAAAATAAAGAAACCAAAGGGATGCATTTCTTCATATTTATATGTTCATTCCTCTTAGTTTCTCTCCATCGTTCCCGCAGCTTAAATATTTAGAACATCAAAGTGGACCTGTTGTGCTTTTTGTTATTGTTTTGTCGTATATACTGTTACAATGGTGTACGGTCATATTAATCATAACGAAAGCTTTAAATGCTGAGGTCAGCATGCGAGCATAAATGTGAGCTCCATGTTCATGCTTCCAACTGCTCTAAAAGCTCAGTTTCAGATCATTTTTTCTCCTATTGGGTCTTAATGGCAGAAAGAAGGGATATATCCCTGTTGTGGTCATTACAGGCACATGACTCTCTCTGACCACAGAAGCCCTCCCCACTTACTGTTCAAACCTGCTGTATGCAAGGAGCAGTCAATTAAAAGAACGTTAGATTAAAGGGAGGAGGATGGGAGCAAAAACTCCTTGTTTAAGAAACTGGATGAATGGACAGGATGAACTAAAGTTCAGTATAAGATAAATAAGGATTATTTTGAACTGGAGATGTCAATTAACATAATACGTCCCCTCCATGGACACAACTTAACACTGTCATCTCACTAACTGGTTACTTCCTCTCTTACATGAACTGTCAACGCAGACAACTCCAATAAAAGCGGTGGTGTTGACAGTTATTGTCTGAATTGGAGAACTTAACACTCTGCCAGAGAACTATGGGCTGTAATGATGAGGATGTATGTTGTAGAGAACAGGCAGGGTAATGGGTCCACGCTGAGCAATGAACCGAGTGAAACGGAGCAGTGAAGGTTTTATTGGCATCTGTATGTGAACTGACCAGTCAAGAGGTCTCCGTTGCTGTAGGCCTTGCCGCGTCCCTCCTCATCGTTGGGCACGGCCGACACCTGCTTGGCCGAGGTGCAGCCCATGGCCTCACACTCTGAAACTTCTCCTCATCGCACTCTCACCTGTTCAAAGAGAGAGAAAATGTGACTTTTTATGTTCACAACGAACACAATAAAACTAACCACACCATTGTTCTGTTTTTACAGTGTTCTTTGGAGCCATCACTTCTCAAAAGTGGTTGACTATTTGAGCTTTTATGGCAACTGACAATCGCTGTAAAATGTTTCCTGTAATTGTTTCTTGTAACAGGATCTTCTGAGATGATTTATCTACATTTTTACCCATCCTTTCCCTGGTTCTAATGGAGGAAACTAAAGCACAGTATTTTCTTCCCCTTCACATAAGTGTGAATTCCCACCTGGTGTTAGGAGACTCAGTAGAAAGAGAAATTCACATTTATAGAACATGTTGCTTCCTCATAAGAGTTTCTTTCAGAGCTAAATATAGCCGCTGCCATTAAATGCATGGAGCGGGAGCAGCAGGGATGTAGTGCAGGGTAAATAAGCAGCATAAACCCACTTGACATACGCTGTATGCCTTTTATTGTTGTTATACAGTTCACCAAAACAATTTAATGTATAATGCTATTAATTTCTGTTTACGGAAATCGAACACAAATAGCACATATTCATTTATTTTCAGGACAAATTCTAATACTTCAAAGCTCCAAAAATATTCAAGATCAACAAAACAAATTTAAAAAAAAAATTAAACAATGTGAAACCTGAATAACTGGAGTTTTCATTTGGGTGGATGGCATCCAATAATTGCCTATTCAAAACATCCAGCACAGAAAGCAACATCAGCATTCATGGAAAGCTGTACTTTTGGCCACTTGGTGAATATTCACTATCATTAAAGTTTGTTTATGTCTCCAGCTGTTAAATATCTGGTTCTTTTTGTGCTGTTAAAACTAAATGCCAAAAAATGTTGCTCAGCTAGACGATTGCTGCTTCTGTCTGCAGTCAGATGTGAAACAGTCAGTGTAAAATAAAATTTTAGAAAAAAAAAACAAAAAAAAAAAACTGCCTGCTGTGTGTAAAAACAAAATTAATGAGTGAACTAAAAGAGTGAAGTTATTGGTCTAAACAACCAAAATTAATGAGCTGAAACATACCAGCATCACAGGAGCTGCAGGCGAACTGATCAGTGACACGTTTCGTGTGTTATTTAGTCACCTGATTCATTAACATAAAAATACTGACTAAAGCAGAGTTAATGACTCTGCACTAAACGAAGTCATTAAATCCAGAGTTAAAATAAAAACTAATTACAGCACAGCCAGTACTAGATTTTGAGGAAGATACTGACACTGAGTTTTATTGTGAGAAAAAAAAAAATCTAATGTTAATATAGTGCCCAATAATCTCCAATTCAAGACCAGGAGGAGATACAAACTCAGCCTCAGGGGGTCACAAGCTGTTGCTCTTAGTGCTCTTAGTGCTGATCCCAAACTCAAGGGTAGCATCAGGGAGGGCATCTGGTGTAAAATCTGTGCCAAATCAAACCATCCACTGTGGTGACCCCTTGAAAATGAGGGAGCAGCTGAAAGTACCTTCTTTTTCCAACACACACACACACACACACACTACGTCCTGAACTTTCCAGTGTTGTATTTTTTTTAAAACTACTCATCAATTTAATGTGAGCATACTACTTAATTGCACCACTGTCTGCTCAGTAGCGATGCTACTTAGCTACATGAAGCAGAAGGTGCTGAAAGTAGTGTGTGCTTGTGTGTATGATATGCATAAATGTTAAAAATGAGTCATTTTAGCCAGCTGCTAGGTGATTGCTAGGCAACATGTTGACGTCATAATATATCGTGCATAATTCAACTTTTGTGAATGTAAATTTCAGGTTACTGTCCTGTAATAAAAAAATAATAATGCTTTTATAAATGTGTTATATGTACATAAATGCTAAAAACAGGTAATTTCACCATTGGTAGCTGGTTGCTAGGCAACTTGATGCCATTATAATGTCTGATATAGATAAGTACCTTCAGGGCCTAAGATATACGCGTGTTTCAAGTTTGATTGCTTACGGTCTAGGAGGAGTTTGCAGACAAAGTAACAAACAAACAGACAGACAGATCATGTGCATTATAGTAAGATGTCAATATCAGCCAACCTATATGTCAGTCTGGCTCTCCAACTAATTTTCTGTAAGTTCACTTATTACTTTATCACAAGGGTAGGAACAAACTAAACATAACTCATCATCACTATTTAGAAAAGAGGAAAACCCTCCCACTCAGCAGAACAGCTAACACAAAGCTGTGAACGTCACTGTCAGTGAGCCACACACTGTATGCAGACAGTCCCCATGTCACTCACACATGCCATATGCTGTCTTTGACAGCGCCCAAAGACAAGCTCATTATTACCACCACCAAAATTAAATATGTGCTGCCAGTACATAAATAATAAGAGTGCTGGATGAAGGAGAGGCTTTTTGAAGACATTGAAGAGCGAGAAAAAAATACAAAGAGAGGGAGGAAGTAGGTCAGTTGAGATGAAGGAGGACATGGGTGAAGGAAAAGGTCAACAATAGGTGGGACAGAAAGAGCCCAGACAGACAGATGAGTGCGGAGCTTCAAAAGAGCACCGCCTGCCCCTCGCCCCTCCTTCAGAGCGTTTGAAGTTGACAGGAGGCCCATGTTTACTCCTGTTTTTAGGCTGTGGCCCACCAGCTTCCACCTCTCTGGACATGATGCAAAGAACCACGTGCACAGAGCACAGAGACCAACTACAGCAGTCAAGTTCCTGTGTGTATGGGTAATATACAGCCCAGAATGCATCGGTCCAGTATCATCAGTATATTAAGCAGTTGCTGTTCCCTTTATCACAAATTGCTTTATTCGCTGTCACTTGTTACTTGTCAGGTTGTCACTCAGTGAGGCAGTGGAGGAAACTAGGAGACTGCAACAATTCTCAGGAACAAACCATGCATGAAGAAAAAAAAAAAAGAAAGAAAGAAAGAGGCATACTGAAATTAATTATCTTTTAATGCTCCTGTGAGTCTGTGAGGTGTGTGAATATTCAGTGCAGGATGAAGAAATTCATATATGAATCCCTTTCTCAGCTCTCCAGGAGAAAAGTCATTAATCTCTGGAGCCTGAGCAGAGCTTACACATGAATTTCTCAAAGGGCCTACAGGCAAGAGGGAGTAATACCTTGCGGGCAAGAATCCAGACATTTAGATACACACATGCAAGCTTTGGATAAGTGTGTGTAGCTGTGTGTAGGGTCACCTGTGGCCTGAGCGTGAGTTCTGGTCTAGAGAGCAGCTTATCAGCCTGTTCCAGGCAGCCTGGGACACCTCTTACTACAACTACCACTCTGGTACAACTCAATTATGTCTCACATGCACTCATAAACCCACCACCACACGCACAGCTGGGAGATCTTAATGCAGTCTGAGGCGCACTGTTGTAAAGACACAGAAATAATCTCATCCAGTATAATTTGTCTCTTGACAGAGACACATAAATGAGGAAAGAAGCACGGCGAGGTATGCACCTGGAAACGCTGCCAGGAGCACATTTTATCTGTCAGAGAGTCACATCACAGTGAAGTGGAGAATCAAAAGCCAGAGATGGTATATAAAAAAAGAAGAAGAAAAAGAACAAGCAAGCAAAGGTAACAAGAGAGAATACAGAGAGGGAACAGTCAAGTCTCTCTTCACTATTAGTGTAGAACTGAAGTGAATATTAGATCAACAAAGCACAGAAATTCCCTTCCAAAAACCACTTGAGGACATGCATTGAGAAATGTGAGCAGCCGTGATAGACGTGAAATTTCAAAGGGTCTCTAGTGTGTGGGCAGCATCTGTTTGAAGGCTTTGATTTGTGTGTATTGAAACATCAAATTGTGAGTAGGAGCAGGCTAAAAATAGACCTAGCAGTCCCAGAGCTATTGTTGTGTTCCGGGATAATGCTAGGCTATGTGGATCTTTAAGCCAAGCGGCTATTACTTGAGTTATACATATAAGCTACAGCTAGAAAAGGAAACTATTATAAAGCCAAATACACCTATAAGTAATTAGCACTAAGGCCTGCAAAATAGCCAAAGGGTCAGAGATTATTCAGTGGCACAAAATTCAAGAAGTCACATCTTTTTAACATTTTATAACTTGGTCTTCTGACACTGAACATCCGGGTTAATTCTTTGTTACTCACAAGCATCACAAAAATCTATTATGGAATTTAATGGGAAATGCTTAGGTGAAGGGTGGAGTGATTCACTCTTTCATCATAAATAAAATAGTTTCAGGGCTATCCAATCACAAATGCATGTTGCCTTCTCTCATGAAACTGTGTTTTCGTCCTGTGGAAGTCCAAGATCACCACTGTAATAAATTAATAAAAAAAAAAAAAAACAATGCAAATGTGCAAAATTGTGTTTGTTTTGCTGATTTTTGTTTTTAATTCAGTCCATTTTTACCTCTTCAGTTCAAGAAAAGTGCAGATAGGTTGTTTTTTTGATGGAGTTGCAGTTTACTTAACAAGCTATAATAAACCACTTCGATAAAAAGGATATCAAAGGATCAGGATATTCTACTGTGCCAGTGCTCAAGCCTTCGTTTGCATCTTAATTCTCTTTTTGCATGTGTTTCACTGTGCACTGAGATCAGTGCATACACTTTTAGGATTGGCAACTCCAGCGGGAATTAGCCTGAGTTAGGACTAAACTCTACCCAATGAGCCACTCTGTGCCACGTGCAAAACCACTGCGGGGCGTTGCTCAGTTTTGATTTAAACAGGGAAAAAAAAATCCACACATATCCACACCACAATGTGGGGCAGATGCTGGGCTGAAAAAAAAATCATCCTAAGATGCAATACATTTTTACCCATTTATTGCATCATGTTACCAAGATGCAATAAATAGGTTAAAAAAAACTGGAGTTCTGCAGTGCGTGAGCTGTTCTTTTTTTCAATGTTGATTTAACCCACAGGACAGCTGGACTGAGCTGCACTGAGCTTGCCTGCTCCTGCAAATGCTGAAGTGTGTCAATGGGACAAGCCTGGCGAGTCAGTGAAGATACTACACCAACTATCTACTTTGTCTCAAACACACACACACACACACACACACACACACACACACACAAGCTGAGCCAACATGACCTGATAAACAATTAAAAGGATAAAAAGTTCTTAACACCATGCAGATCCAAAGGTGGCACATAACCACCTTTGAATCTGCATGGCTCAGCCCAGATGCTTAGCATTCATTATGAGCATATTTGCCAAAGCAGAGTAGTAATCCAATTTACAGATATAAAGAGGTTATGATGTCAGCTAGCAGCTCTTGCGTCATCCAAGCTGATCTTACCACAGAGCCTCCTGTCAATGCGTCACCTTGTAAGCAATTTTAAGTAGTTTGAAACAACAATACTGAGCTTGGCAATACAAAGAGCTCTTCTTAAATGCAGACCAAGATGCATCTTTAACACATGGCAAATACCCAGACCCTTAAAATGATTTGGCAAATACAGAGGCCTGCCCATGCCTGCATATCTTGGGGTGGGACGTGACCTGCCCTCAGGTCTGGGAATAAGCCTCCTTTACAAGTCAGTTTGTTAAAGGAGGAACTCAGAAAGGACTGTGAGGAAGATGTGAGTGCTTGCATAAACACAAGTCGTGCACACAAGCTGAGTAGTGTGTAGTGCAAAGGTTTCTCAAATGCAGGATTGTGCCAGAGGGGCAGAAAGCAACCACAGAGCTTGAAAAACTGGCTGAACAAAAGTGAAAAACTGGCTGAAGCATCACATACACAGGTTTTGTGTAACAGGTTTATTTTTGTGTGTTTGACGTTTGCGTTTATCAGTTCCCACCGTAAGGCTCTTGAATGTGATGGGGAAGTGCTTACTTCAGCAACCGTTTGAGCTGCAAGGAGATTTGTGACTTCAGGGTAGCCTCACCTGCGATGGCACAGCGACAGTTTCTTTCTCTTCTTGATCATCGTGCCCAACTGAGTGCTGAGACACGCTTTAGTAACTGTATATTAAAACAATGTTTCCAAAAAAGGGTTGGATGCTTTGGAAAATCTAAAATACAATTCTGTGATTTGCACAGTATTTAAACCCTATATTTGATTTAAAATAATACAAAAGTCAACATATCATTAAGCTCTTTTAGCATTTGCTGCCAGGAATATGTTTTCCTGGGTGATGGCTAGTGAGTAGAGGTAGGGCACTCAAGCATCTGGACTTTCAGAGCCATTCTGTTGTAATACGTATAAATATAGACTTGGCTTTGTCTCGCTAGCATAACCAAGGTTTTCCATGAAAAATAAATTATCTGGATTGCAGTGTATATTTGTCTCTAACCTATGTATATCATTTAGCATTAATGGTGTCTTCACAGATGTAACATTTACTGATATGTGCATTAATAAGCCCTACAAGACAGCTGCTCTTGCTCCACTTTAGCCCAAAGAAAGCAGCATCAATAACTGTGTACAGCCACTCTAATTGTGACCATGTGCAATGCACTTGCACTCGCGTTGCCTTTGAAATGGTTGCTTCAAAGATGGGGACGAGGTCTGCAACCACTCACCGTCTGCAATCAGTCTGCCATTATTATGCAACTGAATGGGGTCAAGTTGGCAATTATACGTAGTCTACATTCAGAGTCTAGCTAGAACCTCTTAGATTTGAAAAAAAAATTCAGAAATTCCTTCACAAATAGTGATGTAGTCGCTGCAGAATAACCAGAATACAACCAAGTGGCAACCAGCTGAGTCAAGTCCCCTATTGCAAAGAGACACATTGCATTGAGTCAGACGGATTGCAGTGTGCTGGGAATCTGTCTGATTTTATAAATCAGCCAGTAATTATTTGCAAACCTTTGCCAGTCTGTCTGAGAGGGATTACAATAAGTCCGAGTCACAATGTGACTGTTTGGCGATAGGTTGCCTCCCACCAGGAGACCAGTGCAATCACCTTGTGATCGAAAGCGGTCACCTAGAGGTTGAGGACGCTGCATGTTCAACCTCTGGATGCCCTGTTGGTCCGTGCAACCACTTGCAATTGGTTGTTGACTGCAAAACAATTCAGTGCAGTCACCAGGCAACCACCAATTTTTCCTAGTCGCAAAGAAGCTGCCATCCTATTTTTACTCTAGTGTGACTGAGCCAATAGCTGTTCCCCTGGGCTGAGATTGGTGAATGCAAAGCCAACAACATGATTCACATAATTTTCATACTCAAACAATTCAATGTCCTCTAGTGCACTGTAGATGGTGGCATAATCTTCTAAATCAAAATGCTTCATCATGGGTTTTCCCTCTGATTTCATAGAGCAGCATGACAAAAAAAGAACACACAACATGTTCTGTTGTGTGTTCTGTTCTGTCCTAATGATCATAAGAGACTATAACACTGAAAATGCAGCTGGTTCAAAGAAGTACTGCAAAACCTTAAAACTTTAAACCACAACAAAAATGGCATATTCCATCCTCTGAACAGACACACTACAAACACTACCTGCAAGTGTCTGATGTTTGTATTTTTTCTCTGCGGCACTCAGTCGTATGCTGGCTCCCTAACTTGGCACTCTGTCATCAAAAATTTGAGAACACCATGGGACAACTGGGCCTCAATCCATGCCAGTAAAAAGTCCCCAGAGCATTTCAAAGCCACTGGATCTGCTCACTACAGGGGTCACAAGTTCATATTTTTCTCTAAATTATTAATCTTTCTGTATATTATGATCCAGGAAAAAAGACTCCAGAAAAAAAAAAAAAAAAGAAAAAAAAAAGTATGCATGGATAAAATAGCCAAACGAGAATGACTGTGAAAGATACCTGAGGAAAACAATATATATATTGCTCCGCATAATTTTAAAAAAAAATCCTTATTTATCTTATACTGGACCTTGGTGCATCCTCTCAGTTCATCCACTATCTAAATGTCTCAGCTCCCTTTCAAGCCAACTTCCTACTGACTGGCTACCCCTCGCACAGATCAGGTTTGAACATAAGGTGAGGTTGTGAGCATAGCCCCACCTTATGTGATAAAATCTGACTAATTGATGAAACCTGTTGCTGATAAATCATCTCACATGCACTATGTCACGTTGCATAACTCTTGTAGCGCAATAGCAAATACACTCCACTAGCTGACCTAATAAACATTTGGCTGTGTTTGCCCTTACAGCAATCAGGAAAGAAAAGATCGAAATGCTATACCTGAAGTTGCTACAAATCACTCATATGGTGAATTGTGTGCCTGCAGTATGTTGAGCGTGTCTTTGCATCTCTGTGACAGAGCAAAGTGTCAGTACAACTCCTGGGCCAATGCACCATAATATTTACTCTAGCCTGCCAGCGACTGCTGCACCTCTCCTCGTCCCAGTTTAAGCACTCCATCAGCCTGACAAGCCTGGGAAGTCATGCCAACACACACAGGCTGGTGGACAGTACAGGTCCCTCATGAGTATTGCGCTGTTGCTTTAAGTGCATGCCTCCCTTCTCTCTTTTTCACTGTCTGCCGTTGAGTGGCTCTTTCCTCTTTCTCACTGTAGTAATGAGGATGACAAGCGGTCATGAACGAAGGGTTGTATGTGGAAACAGAGGGGACCCTGTTCTGCTGAGTGAAACTGAATCCTTGCCTTGTGACTGACAATGAGAAGCATATTGCACATAGCTGAGGCATGTGCTGGTGAAGAAGCTAGAGTAAGCTTTAGAAAAGTTGTTACATATTTTTGGTAAGAGGCCAGTCTTTTTACTACAGCCTCAGGAGCCAAATGAGCTCAAATTCTGACGTTTGCATTGCTCTTAACAATTCTCTTCAGTTCTTTCACTGACAGAGAGAGTGAAGAAACAAAATTAGCAGACCAGTTAAGCACTCTAATTGAAATGTGAGCTGCATTAAGCCAGATCTCAGTACAGGTAAAATCAAACCATAGAGAAATTAATGGTTCCAACTAATGCAGGCTAGACTAGAAGATAAAATGTCTCCTCTGAGGCATGCTAATGGCTGGTGTTAGTAGCACTCAGTTTCCTGAAAGAGCAAAAGGCAGGTAGTCATTTCTGTGTGACTGAGGCAAAAGCAGGTCAGAGCTTAAGGTGACTGACTGACAAGATTTCAAGGCAAAAAAGCAGAACTAAAGAAAGACGGAAAAGTAATGGGGAAAATGCTTGGGTGACATTGTAGTGATATAATTAACAATATACGCACAAGTAGCATGAGTACTTAAAAAGGTGTACTTCTGAACTTTTGGACTTCTGAATATTTATTCTCTGTGGTTAAATATTATTTTCTATCTTGTCTGCAAATTCTCCGAAGTGCCACTTCCAATTGTTGATGGTAGAACTATAAAAGGTGTTTAGCACTGTGGTTTATGTTTTTACTATCCCTGCTTTTATATCATGAGCCTGAGAAAGCTTGTTGATCACATTTACTGACAGCTGCACAGCTGATAGTGTGGGCCTTCTCCAACATAGCAGGCACACAAGGTCAGACGTGTTTATGTTTTCTCACCCAAATCCATCTGAAATGCTAACAAACCAACCCACGAGGCACACAATTAAAAAGATGCTTGCATTAATAGTCATAAGAAATTACCACAGCTAAAAAATTACATATATCAATGTATGCAGAATTAGAAGGCATGCTGTAGGACAACTGGCAAAGCCCTTTCAGATTGTTCTTCGTGTGGGAATAAAACAGACTGAAATCTTTGCTTTCTTTAGTTCTTCACCAAGTACCTACAAACAAGCCTGTGCTTAAAATCTCAACTAGGCTGGTATCATATCTGCAATGTTATTCTTTCAGATGCAAACCAGTGCTTTTATTCAGTCCATTATCCTGTGCACATGCACACACACGCTACAGCGAGCAAACCTTCCAGCAGTTTGCCCAAGAGCCTGATGACACCTAATGAAGGCATTAGTGTGATTTACAATACGGCAATATGATGCCAAGGACATGCATATGCAAGAATCTCTTAACAGGGTTTCTCCCAGGAAACGGTTTAGCCACAGATTTCTTTTTGTGATAAATTTATTTTTATATTTGAACAGTCACACAAGTTCCAGATGCATTTGTGCGGAAGATCGTGAGATTAAAGAGGACCTAAGGTTAAACTGAAAGGTAAAACCACCACATCACTCACCCGACACTTTAGTTTCAAGCCCACCCGCACTCTAATCTTTATACACAAATTCTGCATATGAATATGTAGAATTTGTAGGCAAGGGACAATATTTGTGGTGCATGAAGCTTTCTGGGTCCTGCTTGCAGTCAGTTTCTAGTACAGTTGGTATGGACCAACTACATTTGAGCACACTTTGGCATTTGATGAAATCATTAGATAACCATCAGCTATCATCTCATGAAGACTGGCAGACACAAACTGAAATCTTGGCCCGGATATCTGCTGGTTGTACCGGATGTTCGGATGTAACAACCATGATTCAGTTCATACGTTGTTAATAACAGGGTAGAGTGCTTTAACAAGACGGAATTAGAGATGTTGGCAGAATTGGTGTACCCCTAATAGAAAACCCCACCACCATTTATTGTTTCTCATCAATTCAACAGCCAAGACCACATCAGAAACCCTTTTAACTACAGTTGATATTGGAAAACAGATAAATTTATCAAAAAAAAAAGAAAAGCAAATTCAATACTGCACTATGTCTCCATGTCCCATCCCAACTGGACTCTGAACATGAACTGAACTGTAAACACAGCCGGGACGCTTCATTATGTGATAGAAAGCATGCGTGCAGGCCTCACAGCCAATCCCTGCTGATTTAAAGAGCGAGCAGTCAGAAGACAGACCAGCGGCAGAAACAGCCCACATCCACTGATCTGCACGTTGAATGCAAAATAAACAGGAATGCACAGACCAGAAACAGCACAGCAGCGGGTAATGACACAAGTGCAGGTTTTTTGGGTTTAATGCTGCAACATTTGCCGCTTGGACTTTGCTTATTTGGTCAGGTAGACAGCCCAATCAGCCTGCAATGCCCTCAGTCAAACTGACAGATACAGTGAACCTGGAGGGATTCAGTTGTGCTGACCTTGTGCTTTCTACACAGCAATATAGACTACCTCATCACACCTGACAGCACCAAGCTGCACCTCCGAGAGAACACAATGCCCGCAAAGCGAACACAAACTGGATGGAAGAGACAGTCATGGGAACTCCCTCCCACACCCACAGACACAGAGAAGACATCCTGTGGTAACCATGGAAACCCTCCATTTCCCCACATGATCCCATCACAGGTGTTGCGCGATGACCCTATAAGTGCCCATGTGTTCACCTGGACTGTTGTTAATCAGCTGAAGGTGAAGAAGCCACAGGTAGACACGGCAGCAAGGGGATGGTGATGATGACTGAAGGGACGAGGAAGAGGCAGGAGGACTAAAAATAGAGCCAAAGAGGAAGAGAAAGGAGTGTGGAGGAGTGAGACTTTTATATTTCAGCCTCTTCTGCTAGCCACTGCTACCAAAAAGGCATATGTGAGAAACAAGCACATACACACACACACACACACACACACACACAATAAGCAATAAACAAGTGAGGGAGGGTGCATCGAGGAGAAAGGCAGATGGAGGCAGATAGACGGAAATAAAACAAGAATAAAGTCAGGAGGTGGACTACAACATTCACCCACAGGATTGCTGGTCATAAGCTATCTAACCCTGATGTAAGCTGCAGGTGACAGGATGCTACGCCCTCTAATTCCCTGGCTATACCAACCTTCCACACCAGGGAGCTGCACAGCCAACAAATGGATGTAATGATCTGGTGTTGTTGATCACATGCTGAAGTCTACAGTAGCTAATGACCATATGGCACATTTAAAAGCAGCAGCCAGGAAGGCAGTTGGGAACTTATGAAGTGCCTTTGGCAATGTGGTGTGCATAATAGTGTCTGAGGAAGTAGGGAAGGATCCATTTGAAATAGACTCAGAGTAAGTCTAACGAGCTGCAAATGAGTCTGCATATCAAATCTAATTCTGGCTGCTGTGACTTGGTTAATACAATCCAGCAGCTTCTATCTTCCCTCTGAGGAACGTACATGCAACAGCAATCATGAGGAACAAAGACAATCAGCAGGTCCTTAACTGCATGCCAAAAGGCTACTGCTTCCATGTGCTGAGGACAGAAGGCAACACAGAAGTTGTAACCACAGGTTTTGCAACAGCAGCAGCAGAGGTGGCAGCCCCTGGCCCGGCCAGAGCTCTGTGTTGTCCTGGAGTTCGAGCCGCTTAACAGCTGTGTCCAGCTGTGCTACAAGGAGACACAGGGAGCTTTGTTCCCCACAGGGGGAGTCAGAGCTGTGGGCAGAGAGAGTGCAAACGGTCTCCGTGTGTATACATAGTTTCATTTCCACAAAGGTTAACGGCCTGTAGCTTCGACCAAACCAGGTCTTCCCTCTGTTGAGTGTTTCTTCAAAACAAACGGCCTCACAGCAGTGGGACAGGGTGGCACAGCCAACCAGGATGTGTGGAAATTTTGAAACGCGCCGAGCCAACGCTGTCCAAGAAGCGAGCAAGCGCATTCACAGTCCAAAAGCGAGACACGAACACAGCTCACTTTCGACTCCTCCAGTATTTTATGGCCAACAATAATAATAATAAATAAAAAATAATAATACAAGACAAAGCTGCGTTAGCGTTACAGCAAGCTCCACCATCGATAGTGTGCAGGAAGGAGAGCGCCGGGTAATCACGGGTACACTCAGGAAACAACAACAAAAGAGGAGTAAAAAGAGAGTCCACGAGCAGGAACGTGGCTTTCACTGGAGGTTAAACTGCACCTCTGGGACACCATCAGCAAGTAATTCACGCTGGTACTTACTCAAATGAACCGGTTCCACTCGGTCCAGTGGAGGAGGATAGCCGGTCGGTCTTCCGGCTGTGTGTCGGGCGGGATCTGCGCTATGGAGACTGGAGAGCTCGAGCTCAGAGCCGCGAGGACCGAACGTAAACTGTGGCTTGCGTCATTTCACCAGGATGCCACTATTGCGCGCAGCAATGCAGCCATCTTGCTGAGGAGTGCCCCACCAGCTCACCAATCACCGCTGGACCTGAGCTCCTCTCTTATTTTGGACGCAGCATGAGAACATTCCCACTGCAAGAGCTGCGTGAAAAAAAAAAACTCTAAAGAATATTCAGCAACAATAAAACTGATTCTATTTATCATAAATGCTTATAATTATTAATAAATAAAAGCCCCTTTTCATGTCACTTTAATGAAATTAAATTTGCTGAGTACTCAAGTACCACTGCCATGTACTTCATTTTTTTGGTACCTTATTCTTAATCTATTCAGTTTACCTTATAGCTATAATGACTTCGAAAGTTACATTCATAAATAGCAAGTGTAAACAAGCAATTTGGTTCAATCAAATTCTGCTGAAAACATTTGTACTTTTACTTAAGCAACAAAAAAAAGTTCAATAGCATATTTCTCCTAAACATGATGAGTACTTCTTCCAGCACGGTTTGAATCATTCTGACAGTAATACTATGGCGTATACTGATAATTTCCCAATTACACATCTGTCATGTTGACTCGAGTGATTTGATGGGGGTGTCCGCCCACTGTATAGAAACCTCTGTCGGAAAAGAAATGATTTACAATTCTCAACCTTCTCCTCAAATATGCCTCTTTGTTCTAAAAGCCAGTATGTGTTTAGCATTTCCCCTATAAAAAAATTTAAATAAAAAAGATCCCAGACTGAATATGCTGAATATTTTTATCACAGCAACTTTTTCATCAGAACAGTCAGTGCAGTAAAACAGGGAAGCAATTTTTAAAAAAAATCTCCTTTCATTTGACTTTTTTTAATGCATGATCTAAAACAAGCATTCGGTGTTCAGCCAACATAAACTCAAAGAATCAAGTCAGCTTTCCCGAGTTGCCTCTTTATTTATTTATTCTCACCCTGTCGACTTACTGGCTAATTTCTGCTTCTTAGTTAGTCAGAAGTACCAGCAAAGCAGACAGATCATATAGCGCCCTCCTGTGGCGACCCAAGGGCGCATCACATCGCTGCTGAGGGTGTGTCTGCTTCACCCAATGTGGTCCAGAGGCTGTTGTGGGGTGAACCAGAACCTGAGCAAACAGCCCTGTGTTATTTCAGTCAATATATCTCAAACTACATATTTACACTGACGCATGACTTTACAAAGCCTTCAGAGATATTAAGTTTGGTGCTGAGTTTGTCTGGCATAAACGCATAAAAAGATCCTGCAGCTTATTTATCACCTATCCTCCAAATCAGTGAAGTCCTTAACTCTGATCAATGTGTACATATGGTAAGGCCCAAGACCACCAAAAACGTAAATCTATCATCACAAATAATCATCACATTTAAATAAAATTGATTGGTCGATCGAGTAATTTGTGAGAACATAGCTGTTGCACAGCATTCTACTGAGATAAAGTGGTCAGAAATGCATAGAGAGAACAACAGTGTGAAGTAATTTGGATTGGAAAGTGAGACACAGTTAGAAAGAGTTTGGTCTACGTTATCAGTTAGGATCTGCTCTGACAAATAAAACAGAAACTGTATGAATCTAAAAAGGACTCCCTTATGGTCCAGAGACACAGTATGTGGGTTGCCTTGGCACACAATACTGTTCACAGGGCAAGAGAAGACATCACCCCCAGCTTCCTTTGAATTCATGAGATTGAGGCTGGTGACATGTGAAGATGCACTTCCTCAAGGTCTCGCCCCATGGCGGGATCAAACCAGTCACAGGGCAGAATGCACCTAACATCTGTCAGAGCTCATCCTTCTCCATCTGCTTGAACGCCTCCAAGTCTTCTCGCCAATCGGCCAGCAGTTCATCGACTGACTGGCTGTTTGAGTCTGTGTCACCTTCAGGCTCCTCTTTTTTCTCAGAGTCTCTGCCCTCTTTAGGTTGACCCAAAGTAGGATCTGCTGTAGGACTAACTTCTTCTTTTGGTGGACTAACGTCCTCTGCAGGACTAGTGTCTTCATCCACAGGACTGACTTCCTCCGGAGCAGATTCATCTAGCTCCACCGTGCTTATTTGTGACTGGGCAGTAGGTTCGTGTGAGGTGGGAGTCGTCGCTTCAGTTAAGCAGTCCTCCTCTGCTTCTTGCACATCTGCACCTGAAAAGGAAGCAGGGGCGTGAGACGAAACAGTTTTACACGCGTGTACGTGCACACACCTCTTCCCCCTCCTCCTCAGCCTCTGTAATCTATAGATGCCTCCTGGTAGCCATTCTCAGTCAAAAATAGAACTGTTTTCATCGAGAGGCTGACAACTATAACAGCATGATGCTGAATGTGAGTCATGTTTCCCACAAGATAAAAACCTTCCTCACATAGCTGTACAACTAAACTGAGAGTCAACTGTGAAAAGGAATCTGGCAAACGGATGTACTGTGAATTTTACACAGATCTGGTTAGTGATAAAGTGCATTCAGTCTGTTATGGCTTCAAAAAGAGCAGCCGCTTCTTCAGCTGCAGATTGTAAGCAAGTTAAGGAATGAGTCTGTGCTTTTTACTGCACACCCAGGACTGCTGCAATGACAACAGCAGCCTCTAACCCCAAGGCCCGCATAATTCAGGTACAGGCAGGCACAGGCAATCTGGTCATTATGGTGTCACGGTGGCTTTGTGGTTACAGAGACTGGCCATTAATCAAAGGATCTGCGTTCAAGGGTCTGCATCGGCAAGCAGCAAGTAGAGTGCAAAGCAGATGCTCAGATCCAACAGCTCCTACAGTGCAGATGTGCAGCTGGGAATAATTCTCATAATAACAGCCTCTGTTTAAACTTTCCGGGATTAGTTATAAAGATTTGTTATTACAGTTGTTTATATAAAAGAAAATGCAGATAAAGTTTTTCCAGATACTACACACAAATTCAGTAGAAATTCTGCAAGTGTGGTCAAATCCTGCCAGACTAACCTACTTTGCTATGTAACTAGCAAGGCTCAAAAAGATGTCACAACCTAAAGAAATGACACAATTCTGTGCCTGAACTAAGCTTTTCTATGAAAATAGGAAACAGAAATCTAACAAGCCAGACTGCAAAAGGATGAAGCATTACTATAAAGAGGAAAAACAGAGATTAGGCAAGGGAAACGATTTCTTTTTATGTGTTAACAAAACAAGAAGAAAAAAAAGGAGCATACTTACTGCCCTCAATCAGGCTTCCAGGAAGAGCTTTACCTTTGAATATGGCTGCTGCTCATCCAAAAAAGGACAGGGTTTGGTAAAAATAAAGAAGAGAAAGCAAGAAACAGAAGAGAGAAAGGCACCATTACACAGAATAGAGGAATTTGGCAAATGAGAAAAAAAAAGAGGGAAAGAATGATAAGGGTGTAAACCTCCACAATTTCCCATTCTAACCACAACTAGTAGGTGGTTTTGGAATAAGCCACAAGCTTTGAGACTTCAAATAATGCCTTAATCCCTACACCCCATCTTTATTTTATGAAGCCACAAGCACATGAAGAAGCTCTGTCAGTGGCGAGATAAAAGCACACTGACGTGATCAAGCTTATGAAGAGAGAGAAGTGGAACAAAGAGAAAACTTACAACTATCAGGGAGAGTAAAAGAAAATGTCACACCTCTGTCTCTGGCTTTGTCGCTCAGCAGCACCTCCACCTCTCTGTACTCCTTCAGCGCCTCCAACAGGATGTTGCCTTCCTTGTGGAATAGGAAGAGGAGAGGCAAGGTGATGTCATCCGTGCTGCGGCCGTCCCCCGCCATCTGAAACAGTGGAGCTGTATCGCTGCTGCTGCCCTCGTTATCATCTGCAATGATGACTTATTTAGAAAAGCTGCTCAGAAGAGGATTTTCTCTATGCTAAATATAAAAAATAAGTGCGCTTAAGTTATAATATACTCTCTATTCTATCATTTATTGTATGAGAATCTGCTCACAAAAGTTTTGTTTTGCTATTTAATCACCATGTTGTGAGTAGAAAATTACTGGACTGGCTGTCTTCGAGATAATTAGGTTGTCGAGCACTAATCTAGTCACTGAGTAGTCATCTTCCATCTTGTGTCATTTGCTCATTGCGCTCACCAATGACTATGCCTCCAATGGCGCCAGCCTTCTGGATGTGTCGGGCCTTCTCTGCAAACATACACTGACCCCTCTGGAGCAGAGCAATGTGGCCCTGGACGTACTCGGCATTAGTGATCTCACTACAGCCGCTGTAGGGCTCTGCCACAGTGACAAAGCCCCGTACCTGAAAAACAAGGAAAAAGTTATAGAAAAGAATGACGAAAAATACTGACAGCATCTCACACAGTGCAGTACTGATTCCACATTTGCGCTCTGCTAGCATCCGTGCTCCAGGAACTATTCCTGAAGAGGAAGATCCCTCTCAGAAGTAAAGGAAAAAGTGAGTGCCTCTCTTTGGAAAAACCAACAGGAGGACACTTTAGCGACCATTTGTAACCTCAAAGTTTGGTAAACCCACTCACCCCTGTGGAACTTTTGGACAGATCTGTACCAAACTGTGCTGGGCCGGCAGTCAGCACAACCCTGCCAAAGAATGGATGCGAGACGATTTGAATAGCTCTAGGAGGCAGCTGCTCTTTCTGCTGCTGGCTGGACAGCTCCATCATCTCCTGCATGAAACGTACACCATCCTCTGCTGCTACTGCACTCACCGCCTGTAGATGACAGAGTGGGAGAGAGCATTTTAAAAGGGTGAAAGGAAGTGTTACAGTGTGTTATCTTGTCTGTTTATATGCTGTGTTCTGCATGTTTTATAATTCAGGTACTAAATGAAAATTAAATATTTTCCTATTTTGAATTATATATAAGTTTTGTTCATTACTTCTAACAATATCTAAGAGACTGTCTTGTCACAATTCACAGTGCAGTGCGAGCTTCTTTTACCTCACGCCAATGCTAATGTTCAGAGCAAAACAGCTGAGAAGTAGCACACTGTCAAACCCAGTTATCTCAGTTATTGATATTATATTTAATGACATCTTGGCAGTGCGTGTTGTTGACCTGTGTAGCATGCTGGACCAGCTGCACCCTGCCATCCTTTAGGTGGATAAGACTCACTCCCATCCTCCTCAGCAGCTCCAGATGTTCAGGGTTGTTGGCCATGAAGTCCTGAGCCCTGAGGGGAGGACGGCCCATACCGGGTTCCCTGACAGGAACAAACATAAGTAGTTACCAAAAATGATCTGTAAGTGGCAACTTATAAACCGGTTGAACCTGTTTATCTATACATGCCTGTAAGGGGCAGGGCGTGGACAGCTCTTATCAACAGCACTACGAATTGGTTCTCTCAGGTTCCGAGGGAAGGCGGGGTCAGGAAACAGGAGGCGAGTGTTAGGACACGTCCAGTCAAAGTTTGAGTCGTCCAGCTCCTCCTCTGACTGAAATGTCAGGAATATATAAGATGTGTGGATAAATGAAAGGTGTAAATGCTTTCATCACTTTATCAACGTTTTGTTATAGTGGAATCTTATCTGTTACCGTTCGGTTTGAGGGAACTGGCAAGGAGTGAGGGGCCATAGAGAGTGACAGGGGCAGCAGGTGTGCTTCCGTTGTGAAGACGTAGTCCTCTACATCAAATGGTAAGTCATCCGGTTCAGCAAACAGCAGGAACAGGTATTTAAACATCTCAGCGAGGAAGAACGAGTCCATTCTGAAAAAGAGAGGAGACAAAATAAATTCTGGGAATTGGAAAGAAGATTCCTTACAGATTGCTTAATGCTTCTATATTTTATGCAATTATAAATCTGATTTCGGCTTCTCCCTCATTCACAAGGGGTTGCCAGGGATTTGTGTCTCCTCCCAGTCTCAAACTGGGGATCTTTCTTGTGTAGAGGCACTATTCTTTCAAATAATTCTTATGGCATACATTTTTTTTCCATGTTAAAAACTGGTGTAGTCCGTATGATGCTTTCACTGCAATGCCACTTCAAAGATTAAGTGATGCTACAGCACTATTTGTAACATTTTTGTTGTCCTTGCTGTATTCCATATCAACCTTTTCAAGCCATTATCTCATGATATGTAAATCTAATGTGGTGTAAACATTTCTAAACATGGTCCCCAATTTCAGGCAGTGAATTCACTATGATCCTAAAAATCATTCGCACCGGTCCTCGTGGCTCCCAGTCCGTACATCCTTCATTGCAGCGAAGCCACAGGGAACACGAGCGAAGCGATTGAGGTTGTCCATAATGGTGCGACCTGCCTCCAGGTAGTAAGGGTCGCCCGTGGCCTGTGAGAACAAGAGCACAGCAGTGTGATCACAACACGAGAAAAGCACATCAGTGATGAAGAAAACAGCACAACTTTCAAGAAAACATTTTTTGGTGTTTTAAACTGTTTTACAAAAATAGATATTTATAAATACACATTAGTGTTCTGTATGTTTAAGGATGCTTAATTATTACAGAAATGGTGGCAGTGTTTCTGACAAACTGTGGGTAAATTCTCATACACCTAGAGATATGCAAAAAGCTTGGGGGAAAAAAAGCAGGTTTAACATAAACTACTGCGTGCTATTAGGCATTTAAAATCCGCACTGTGAAAGTGAAAAGAGGACGTCTGCATTATGTCAGACTACGTGATAAATTACCTTGTAAAGGAAATAGGTGCTCTCTGCAAATTCAGGCCTCAGGGGATGTTGGGCCCAGTGTACCCTGAAATCAGTAGTGAAGGCCTGGGGACAAGCAGAGAAGGACAAAGGGGTCAGCACACTCATACCAAGTAGTGTGTACCATTAAATGCAACTTTGTTCGTTTCAAACACTTTTAGTTGCCAGCATAAATCATTGTTGGGCTATCTGACTGAATAGCCAAATGACACTGAGCCATTTTTTATGTCGCAGATAAAGCCAAAAGTGTAGAATTTTAAGGTGGAACACAGTAAGACTACCTCTGGGAGGAAGTTGTGCTTTTTGGTAACTTGGTACAACATCTCATGAGTCTCGATGGCAGGGCGGATATCTCCCTTCAGGACCTGGGACATGCGAAATATGAGCCGTGTTACTGAAATGGCAAACAACCATATAAAGAGAGGAAATGCTTCAATTGACACAATCTAATCTGACCTGTAATCCAGGGAAGAAGGCCAGCAGAGAGTCCATCCAGGTGCGAGCAGGAAGCAGAGGTTTATGGATGTGGACATCCAGCAGCAGAGGAGGCTGGCTAATGTACTTCATAATAGATGCGTAGTGCTAAATGGGAGAGACAGTGGATAAACTGAAGATATAACTGTCTAAAGGTACTATTAAAATATACAGAACAGACTAAATTTTGTATGCAGTTTTATTAATTATTATCTGATAAACTGTGATATGGTTTGATGTGACCTGGCAAGCCAATCCTCCAAAAATCATCAGATTTGAATAAAATGTTATTAAATCCTGATTGATACACAGATGTGAAAGATGTGCATTTTTCCAGTCCTGTCAATGAGGAGAGAAAATTGAAATAAAGAAATCTGGCATGTAAAATAACTAAAACTATTCTTACTCGGGCACCAAATTATTTTGCTGAGTAAAGCATAATATGAACAGTGACCTTGGTGTTGAAGGACTTCGCTGAAGCGCACAATCTTAAAACAGTAACACTGCTCCATGTGGGAGATGCCAATGTAACAAATGCTATTATTCAGACGGCGAAGCATCAGATTACTCCAGCAAAGCGTGTGTGTGTGTGTGTGTGTGTGTGTGTGTGTGTGTGTGTGTGTGTGTGTGTGTGTGCTTACAATATTGAACCGCTCCAGAAACAGGTCATCTCCCAAAAGGATGTAGGCCTTTAGCAGGTATTCATAATACGAATCAATTCCAGCTCCGACTCCGCTGTCTAGAAGCACACAAAATCATCACTTTATAAGATGAGAGAAATCAGGGGATAAACAAGTGTCCTGTTTGAACTCACCCACACCCCATGGGACACAATCTTAATGTACTTCAAATCACTTTTTCTATTTTTTTCCTTCAATAACAGCCACTTTTCCAGTCTTATCCCTTCATCTGTCCCGTTCACCTTTCACTTCCTCCACCATCCTGACTTTTCATTCACAAGTCCAACCCCCTCCCTGTAACTGCTCTCTCACCTCTTCTGACCCACTCTCCAGAGTGGATGTTGATGGTGGTTCCCACCAGATTGCTGTTTCTCTGCCTCTTCTCCCACAGAAAGTCCAGGGCCCTCCGGGCATGGGCCTGTGTGTGAGTGTGTTAGGGAGGAAGGGTGCATTATTGATTAACAAAGTAAAAAAAAAAAAAAAAAAATCAATCTGCAGCAGCTCTCCACTGTTTGAGGGATTACAGAAACTGACTCCGTGCTTATTCAGCAGTTTACTGCTGCCAGGAAATAAAACAGTCTGGAGCAGAGAGAAAGCCAAAGAAAAATACACAACTTTTTTTTATGATTTCCCAATCTTTCAATTTATCCACTTGAATAAAATGCTGATTTTTTTTTAAAGCACATATGTCAAGAAGATCTGGAAGATTTGGTGTTTTTTAGTAGGAAATTTACAGGCACAAATGGCAAATAAAGCATGGCGGAATCTTATTTAGCTGAATGACAACATGGCAGTATGCTTACTGGAATAGTTAACAGAGTCAATTATTAGTAACGCCTGTGCTTTTACTAGTTTCCCCAGTCTGAAAATCTGCAGTGAAAAATGCAACTTTTATTAAAAGATTAAAAAACTGCAGCCTAAACTAATAAAAAAGAAAAGCCAGCGATACCAAAAAAGGAAAGGTGTCATCTTTTAACACAGTGTTTCCTGATTAACATCAGCATGAACATGAAACGAAATGATGACAAGCATCAGTTTTCAAGTCTGCGTTCACTTGTGTAACACTAAAAATGGAACTGGCAAGATACTGTTGCTTGTAAAAAACAGGCGACTAAGCTGAGTTAACTTAATTACTCTAAATGTGCACAGCCCCTGCTAGGGGGTAAAACAGAGAGACAATTACAGTCCGTCATCATCTATTTATGATATGAGCAGTGTTAAGAAATTAAACGCTTAACAAGGGAAAACAGAATGGCATCTCGCATATAAACACGAGACGCTACATGGCAGATACTGTATTTACATATCATTACGTAACAGGGTGGTTTCATAAACCCAAGGATCTGCAAACTGATCTCCAATGAAACCTAAACTGCATGTAGGATGTGGCTGTTCAGTACACAATAACAGCTCTTAGGCAGCTGTGAGGTAAGTATCGCAAGGTGAAGAACCGGTCAAACGATACAAGTAAAACAGAAATTGTGTGCAAGAGCAGTTCTTCTCGTGATTCAACTGAAAATGTTGAACAGATTAACAGCTGGATAGGCTCCAGCCCAACTCTGACCCTGAATTGGATAAGTGGAAGAAAATGGATGGATGGATAAAAGGAAAAAGACTAACTCATTTTAAATAACTGTTGAAATATGTAGCTCATTCATCCATAATGCTTTACTGAAAGCTAATGTATGCGCTGGATGATATGATTATATGACGGCCATAGGTTACCTCAAACACAGGATCCCCAGTGAAACGACTTAAGGCAGCAAATTCCAGGATGATAGTTCCTGCGCACGCTGTGCACGTGTCTGTTTCTGTGCCAGTCCTCGTCTCAGGCCCCCTGACACCATATTTCAAGTTCACCTGTCAATTGGAGAGAAAAAGAAAAACACTAAAACTCTGCTTTGAGAGACACATTTGATCTTGCGAGAGGATTTGCATGAAAACGAGTCAGCCAAGAGAACGTCTGCATCTGAAAGTGGTGACAGCTACGAGCAGAGCAGTGAAGCGGAAAATGGAAATATGTAGCTGAGAAGTGACAGAATGCCCCAAGCAAATGTAGGTATCAGTTTGTTGTATATGAATAAACTCCAACATTTCCTTTGTAATACATATAAGATAAAATATGTTTACTAGAGATTCTGTCTGAGACCCAAGTTCTTATTGAATAGTTTCTACAACAAGCGAGCAGTTGTTATCCTCTATGCCAGAGAACAACAATAATACTCCTTAAAAAAAACAAACAAACTACATTTGGAGGCTGAATAACAGTATTTAATTCTGCCGAGTGTGTCTCTGTCTCACCCTGGGATAAGGCAGGCCACTGCTGGTGTTGAACGCCGGCAGCAGTCGGAGCCCCAGGTCTTTGGCCATATGCAGGAGCTCATCCTGGTACCACTGCATGTGCTGACCTCCTTCCTTCAACATCACAGCCATGGCATGTCCTCCCAGCAGACCTCTGATTACACACACACACACACACACACACACAAAACAGCCACTGATTTCTTCTGTCTTTAGCCCATTTTGAATTCAGCTGTTTTGTTTGCATTACACTTTAAAATGTGTGACAGCAAAGGAGTATCAATCTCACCCAAGGACTCGAATGTTGGTTTCAAAGACCGACACGACAATGTCGTTGTCCAGCCTCACATCTGACAGGACTCGCCTCACTGCATCTTCAAACTCTGTCGTCTTATTTAAAAGCTGCAAGCAAGAAACGGTGGATTAAAAATCAGGCTCAATTATACATAGTTTAAATATGAAATAAAATGCACCAGATGCTGTTCTGAAATTTGTAATGCATAACAAAATATGGAATAATTCCTCCTACACAGCATGTATATCTTATTTATTATTTTTCATTCTTGTAAGACAAACAAATGTCAAAAACAAAGTAAACTCACCACCAAAGTGTCCAGAGTGTCTATGAGGGTCAGAGAAAACCTAGCAGGGCGAAACAGTAACAGTTTACCAAAAAAAACACTAATATTTACCTACAGGCATAACTTCCTGTTGACCTCCAAAATGACCACAACTCTGTCATTTTTATTTCATTAACTTTCTTTTTTCCTTCTAATTTTAATCACTCTTAAGTATTGTCTGATGCCTTTTTCCTCTATGTCAGGGGTGGGAAATATTTTTTCCTCATAGGGCCACTGACTTGGATACATTAAGCAAAGTGTCCCACTCTGAACAGCCGAACAGAAACATGACACACACAGAAAACCATTCACTCTGATAGATGGGACACGTTGGTTTAAATAAGCCCTTGTTCCCAAAACCAGGAACTCGCTGTTAGAAAATGTTGATTTTTTTTCTTTGTTAGTGTGGTGTACAATTAACTTAACTGCTGTACCAATCTTTATTTTTTCTGATTTATATATTAAATATCATGCCTGCATCAGTGAATGAAGAAAATATTAATGTTCAGATACAAAATTTGAACAAATGCATGTTCATGTTCATGAACTAACATATATCAACAAGCATTTCTGTTCAGCTAACCTGCCTGAGTGAGATTTTTTTTCCCTTGTGTAGGTAATTCAAACTTTTAGTCCATCACAGCACAGACGTGCATCACTGATAAAAGAAAAGCTAGACTCATATTTACTATATATGAATGCATTTGCGTACAGTATATGTGTAGCTTACAGCCCATTGTGCTTTGCAGTTTATTTTTCTAGAAATTATTCTTGGGCAACCCCTTCACTCTTATTTTGAAAGTTCAGTCACTATTTAGCAGAAAGCACCAGCCCTTCTTATCTAATTCTTCTCTACCAATAGGTCAATCAGAGGGTCCAGACTGGGATGGTCTACAGGCCAGTATGTTAAGTGTACTAAAATTACAACTGTTTGAAATGGAACAAATGAAGGAGCCTTGTTCCTCAATGAAACTGTGTTAAAATAATTCAGAAATCAATCAAAACATTATCACAATCATCAACTACCCTTAGCGATCTGTCTTCTGACATTTATCAGCAAAAAACCTAGATCTGGTGTGGTTATGTCTTAATGTCGTTATGTACAGGGCTATAACCTACATTATGAGATCTACATTAATAATCTGGATCTGAAGAAACAAAGGTAGTTTGCTACTTACTTGCCAAGTGCATCGTCTATGTCTCCACGACTGGGTTCAAGCCCACGTACTCTTCCCCTGCACGTTAGAGGCATCAGCTCATCGGCTGGGTATGCATGGTCCTGGGAAACACACAAACACACTTTAGACAAAGTGCTGATCCTGTCGATCGGACCAAGGTCACTATATCTTTGCTGAGTTGAGAAGTTAAAAAAAAAAAGCTCTATAATCTATAGAAAAAAATGTGTAGGTTCATAATTAAACAATACTTTTAATGCATGCTCATAATGTGAGCAGGGACCACGAAAGTAAACTTGTCTTCCCTTTTCTATTTACTCACCATATAATTTTGATATGCATGGTCAAACATCTCAACCACTTGGTTCCTTTAGTGAAACCAGAGAACAGACACGTCAGTATGTATAACATCTGTTAAGGAGAGAAAAAGCATGAGCATTTTTCTTCAACTCACCTCAACCTCTGCTTCTCCTCCCGTGACATGGCCTGTCCAAGGCTGCATAATGCTCCCAACAGCATAAATAAGAACAGTAATGGCGGCATTGTGGCGTACGGGGAAGATTACAGTACAGTACAGTATCTAGTCTTTAAAACTATCCTAAACACCTTACACTAATAAAACAAACCTATGCCATCCCATTAATCCATTTTTAGCGCTCCCTATGAGGTATTATCTATTGAGCAATGCTCAAAAATATCATCAAGAGTTAATTTATCTACTTATTCAATCAAAACATTATCACAATCATCACCTAACCTTAGCGATCTCAACGTAAAATGTACATCCGCTGCTAAAACTGCAGGTAAATAGTTTAGTAGGAATGATGTGTCATTTCAAGTAACCAGATATCCAAGTCTAGCTGACAGAGATGTGCCAACTATTGGTTTTAGTGGAAATGTACGCCACGTCCTGGGAGCAGGTCCCTGTAGGTGTCACACCTGTTTACTTTCCCAAGGTGTCACCTGAGCTGATTCCACACAGGATGTGTGACACGTCTGCATGCAAAACCCTGATGTTACATTTAAAACCCCATTAAGGCAAAACCCCGCTGAGACAAACCAACCCAACTGGAAAGTAGACCGCTGTTTTCCCAGATGTTTTCCTCACGCACCGGTGACCTGGGAAAGCTTCTCTTCAGTTATAATGGTCCCCGGTGATCTTTATAACTTACTGTTAGGCAAATCAGACAGCGCCGAGTTAACGGTCCTTGACTTATCTGTGTTTATAAGTCTTCTCCTCAAACCGCTCACTTACTCCAAACAAACAAGCTACAGTAAACTAAACCAAGAGTCAAGTCAGCAGCTCCTTCTCATACCAGGTCCTAGTATCACCCCGGCGTATCAACCGCAAAGCTTATTAGTTGTGACTTAATTATTTCCTCCTCCTGACAACTCTCTTTCGTCGGCTACTCAGAAGAGCAGCCGAGCACTTGTCAAGCTCTAATTAGCCAAATGGTGCTAACTAGCCGGGCAGGTAACAACAGACGGCCCGAGAATACGAGACCCGTCGAAAAAACACCTGTCCATCGTTGAACAATGGACGTAACCGGGTTATCTTCTCTATCTTTTCTGCGGTTATGTTGATAATTTCGCCGTAGGGTTGTGTTTCACCAGGCTAGCCGCCGTCAAAAACCGGATGCTGTTGTGATGAAAAACGTCAACAACATCCGCTTCCTGGAAGAGTATGAAGTGTATATCCTGGGTTTTTTGTTACGCTGTATTTTCCGTCAGGCTGAGAAATTGCTTAAGACCACCCCTCTGGGATTTCTTATGTAACTCTAACCATGCTATCAGAAAACACACAAGCAAACTAAGCTGATGAATGATGTTTGTATGGGAGTTACACGTTTTCGACTAAATATAATGATTACATTATACGGAGGAGTTGCCTGAAAGTCAAAACTTAGGAAATACAACTCACATATAGCTCCATTGATTTGCCCATGAAACCTCGGAAAAGTTAGAATCCCAGCGATTACACTTGTAGTAACGAAGCTTAATCTGCAACACTAAGCGCTTTTTTATATCTATAATGATTATTAATACAAAACATGTAAAAAATGTACCCAAAACATGCATATTTTTTTAATGTAGATTCTAGGTTCTGTTTTATTTTTGCTTTGTTTTGTTGGTTGACCATTGGTAACTATTGCTTGTTTGGCACGTCTTCCTTGCTCTCCGCATACAAAAATAAATATTTCAGTTATGTGGCTACTTATTTTTACTTTATTTTTCCATTCTTATTTTTAACTATTTTGCCTGCACGAGCTCGTAACCCTATAATTTTAAAATATCCTGACGGCATATAAAGGTAGCTTTAATGTTTTGTAAATGGAAGAAAAAAACAAATAACTACATTCAGTCCCATAAATACATCTTAAACGCCACGAAAATGCAAGATGTGTGTTCGAATGCGAGCAGGCTGTTTTTAATATGACAGTCGATAACGTTCGTATTCATCTCCAGGAATTTCCATTAAATAACTACATTTCCCATGGAGCTTTGGGGTGTCACTGCTCAGACGAGCGTTTCAGCAAAATCCTGGCGATCGCTTGTCACAGCGTCCCAGAAAACTAGTTATAACCAGCAACCCACTTCCTTTAAAAGAAAATCTATGTTAACAGCTCAGAGAAGGAGAGACCTCACAGGTAAGCTGGAGATTTTCTTTGGATTTCCTTTCGATACTAATAAAATTTCCTTTTCATTAGTAAAATAGCACACAGTCCTTCTCTTGTTTGCATACCATACCGGCAGCGTGCAATGTAATATCGAGTTTTCAAGGTATTTGCTGTGAGCTTAAACCGTGCCCTGATGTTAAAGGTTATAACTAGGCAAAAAATGTTTTATTGTTTTTTGTTCTGTGTCATTTCCTTTGTATTTCTCTGTTTGTCAGAACATTATGTCCGTCATGGTTCCTGCCGCAAACAAAAAGCTGACAGGACTTGTTGCAGCCACATTTACGCCGATCACCACACAAGGGTAAGGAGATCTGAAAAACCCTCTGCCTCCTGAGAGCATGTCTCTCAGTGCGTGCGTTGTGTGTGACTGTCCACATTCAATTCCCCTGTAAGAAGTGTGAGAGATATATGAAACCGTGGGTAGGTGCGTGGGTGGGGAACAGGCAGCGTACACACCTGTAGATTTGCAGTACTACAGCATGTCAGGTATTCTTTTTTTGCCACATATGTAGGCCTATATTTTTCACGTTTTCCCAAAACAGTGAAATCAACCTATCAGTGATTGGACCTTATATTGACTACTTGAAAGAGAAGCAAGGTGTAAATAGCGTGTTTGGTAAGTTTACAAGAGGATTCTTCCTTTTTATATTTGTAATTTTGTGTTCCCACGTGAATTAACTCTAATGATGCATGATTTACCCTGTTGATTTCTAGACATACTGTCATTAGACTGTAGTAGATATGTTGCTCCTTTGTTAACCATGTCAGTCCTCTTCACTGGTGTAAAAGTATTTTAAAGGTTACTTATAAATGTAGTCAGAGTTGCATATTTATCAGAATACTTGCCTTAGTCACTTAGTTACTTCTCCAGTAATCCAACTTAACTATGCATTATTTATTTCTTATAATAATCCTATAATAAATACTTAATTGATGATTCCTAGTAAGTATAATAACTTAATAACTAGCTCTTAGGAAACTTTAATTTAAATGACTGACACATGATTTTTTCATCAGTTTTAATTGAATATGCTGAATGCATTTTCTTTACCCCATGTATCACAGCCCTTCAAGGATGCAACATTGTATATACACACTGTATAGGGTGCATTCACTCTGGCACAATGGAAAAATAAAGATGGGTAGTGACGTTTGGCTGGAGGCAAAAAAACAAAGCAATCTTGGCATTTGCACATCTCTTCGTGCCGTCTAATTGTCAGCAATGTAATGCAGTTTCCTGCTTAAATAAAACAGAAGTGAACATGCTGTGTCAGGTCCACAAAACACCAGAAAGACAGGACTTATGGCACAAATATTGTGTCATTGCTCCACCAGTGAACAAAGCCTGACAGGGTGCCTTTCTCAATGCTGTTAATGAAAAGCAATGTAATAATTTTCCTGGAAAAGGAAAAAAAACACTTCCAGGCACATTGATCTTTAAACTTCTAATTTGTACTCATAATTAATGTATTCTTCTTCGGTTAAGACATTTATCTTTGAAATTTCTGCTCAAGCTGGAACAGAGACACAGTGTTTAGTGTATGTATTTAGACAGCATAAAGATCCCACCCCTTTCATAGCTCAGGTTTAATCTGTCTTCCCTGCGAGCTTAGACGTGACTGCTTCATTTTCCACTTTGCTGAAACCCTGTGAGTCAATGTAGTTCGGCCTAAGCTTCTCCTGGTGTTAACGCCTCACTTCCGCACTACTTTCCATGAGAGCTTACTCAGCAAAGGATGTTTGTGCTGATCTTTGTGCCTCATTGTGTTTTTATGGTCTTTCACCTCTTTTTTTTTCCATTTAATCTCCCTATCATTGTCTGCACCACTGCTTATTAGCCTTGAAAAAGTTTTGAGCTGGCAGAATTTGCACAATCAGCAGTCTTTGGGGTAAATTCCACGATAACTAGGCCCCACCAGAGATTTCCACACTTCTTTCCTTTTTTTTTCTCCTTTGCTGAGGTGGTGGGAGGTGTGATTGTCTATATAGGTCGTGCCATCCTTTTATGTCTATTTAATCACATGCTTTTTTCTTGTTTTGTTTTTTGTTTTTTTGTTTTTCAGACTTAGAATCTTTAGATTGTTATCTTTAAGTGTATTTAAGATACTTTAGTGATCTGGAAATCAGACAACGGTTACTTGTTTACAGTGAATGGCACCACGGGAGAGAGCATGTCTCTCAGTTTGGAAGAGAGGAAGCTCCTGGCTGAGGAGTGGTGTCAAAGAGCAAAGGGCAAGTAAGTCATCACATGTGGAGATGTTTTTTTTTTGTTTTGTTTTTTACAGTTTTACTCCACACATACAGCGAAACAAAAATCACATTAAAAGGAAACAAACCAGGAGATGCACAATGCAGCTATTCTCTGATCTCATCAGAGTAGATTTGCGAGATAAGACAAAACAAGAATTAATAATTATTAAATCCTTTTTGAATAGCAATATATATTACTAGTGATGGTTTAGTTTGGATGCTAAATTTTGCAAAGGGTTTCCAGATTTTTTTATTTTTCAAATGTTTCAGAGAAGCCACATACAGAAAGTTTCTCAAGTTTAAAATGTTGCATTACCTCCTTTAACCACTGAGTCCCGCTTGGTGGATAAGGAGATTTGTTTTTAAATGTTGAGTTTTATGCCTAAAAGACGTGTTTGGAAAATTCTCTCTCTCTAAAGGATGGATCAGGTGATTGTTCATGTTGGCTGCCTGAGTCTTAAAGATGCCCAAGAACTGGTGAGTTGTGCAATAATCCTTTTTTCTATGGAGCTGTTGTGTGAAAATGTGTTTTTACAAAATGCATTATACGCTTTAAGTTTAGCACGCAGGATTAAAATGGATTTTCCACCAGACTAGCCCGGACAGGCATATTTTCAGGCTGAACCTCACCTTAACCAAGACTGACTTACTTTTAACCTGAGGTATAGAATGCATGGGCATTAGATATGTTTGGGCTCATGAAAGTCAAACCAAAAGTAAGCAGCCACTCCTTAATACAGTGTGTTCACATGTGCATGTAGATGCACTGCAATTACAAGTAACTCTGGCTTCCACTGATAAAACTCCTGCACACCTTTGTTTCCAAAAGAGATTTAGTTTGGTTTTTCAATTATGATTATATTACTACTAATAATTGTATAATAATAGTGCTATTACTATTAATATTATTACTATTACTATATACTGTTACTTTATATTAGTATAGCCTGCCATGCATTCATGCATTTTCAAATAAAAGTCGCTGTGTTGCAGAATATTACTGTTCCAGCCAGTGAATAATCTGAGACATAATGTCCTGTATGACAGAATACTGTCATCTGCACATGCCAGTTTCTGCTCATAATAAACAAAAAGGGCAGCATGTTATTCAATGAGGGTTAGAGGTGTGTTCATTGTGTCACAATCCAAACCAAACAGTTGTGTGTGTCTGTCAGCAAGTCAGTGTGTATGCAATGCTGGAGTGCACAGTAAGTATGAGTGAGTTATGTCTGTGAAGATAAAAAGGAAATTTAAAAAAGCCAGACTTTCTGCTTCAGACTATCACATAAACAGACTCTAATCAGAGACATTATCAGGTAATGATGATAAAATGGTGATTAAAATCTATAA
>JAVDPK010000089.1:455538-469373 GCA_034780415.1 Cichlasoma orientale
ATTATCGTTAATCGCAATAATTTCTGAGACAATTAATCGATTAGCAAAATTTGTTATCGTGACAGGCCTAGTCTTTATTTACATTTACTATATAATAATTTTGTTCACAGTGGTAGAAATAGGGTCAGGCAGAGTCAGGTTTCTTCAGTAAGATTCTGGATGATCTAGGGAAAGTCCCTAAATTTGTCTTCTCAGGAGTACTCTCCTTGTTTATTTCTTTGTCTTTTCCCTTCAACACACACACACACACGCACATTCGCATACTGAGAAAGCGAGCCAGCAGTGCATCCTGCTGTCCTGCTGTACAAAAACACCTCAGCTCTGCTCCATACGCTCAGCTGAGACTCTTCCAACTCTTTTAGGCAATAAAAAAACAGTGAGGGAGTTGTTTGGGCAGCAGGGTAATTACTGAATCGCTTTTTCCCCCTATTTCCTAACCTCAGAGAGGATTTTTGTCTTCCATCTTAACCTAATTTTCATCAATTAAAGCAAATGACTATTTTAAATGTTTTGTGCTACTCAGTGGTACACCCATACATTTCTAATGAATAGGTTCGTAAAAAGTTTTCATTGATTTAACAGAAAGCAGTAAAAGTTTTGGGACAGCTGGTTTACATTCCATTCCATTAAACAATGCTTTGGATATAGACCTAAGAATTTTAATACAGATAATCTTGCATTTAAATGTGCATTGATATCTCCTGATAAAAATCCACAAGATCAGCTCCAGACATCTTAGTTAATAGTTTTACTGTTTCTGCTGGTAGTCACCAATTTCTTACAGTAAGACACCACCCTCAATCTGAAGCAGACCTGGAAGACTTAAGCCTTAAAGCTTGTGCTTGGTTTGCCTGCTTGGTACCTCTGCTGTTTGTGTGGGCTAGTAAAGCTTCCCTAAGGGTAACAGTGTTTAGTTTGAGCTTTGTCTCCCACCTCACATGCTGAGCTAAGGGTATTTTATTGCATGTTACCATGACAACTGCTTGGCCTGCTGGATATGGAGGCTTGTACAGCAATTCCAGGAAATGGGGTTACTTCCTCACTCAGTGCGAACAACTTCCTGCCCTCAGCTGTATGGGTATTTGCCAGTACTTTGGGACACCCATTCGTGTGCTGTCTTTGTCTGCAGTTTCATAATTACTTCCCCATATCAATCCACAGCTATTAGCTCAAACCCCATCTCCATCTCCTCTCCCGCCCTTAGTCTCACTACCTATTTGTCTTTTTTTCTTCTCATGACATTGTTTGAGCTCTTTAGGGACCTGGTAACTTGTAAAGTGAGTGCTACCAACCAGACTCCACTTGGACTGTGGTTTCTGCCTTTTCTTTACATAGATTTTAATTACATTTAAGTCTCAACATTTTTAGCTTTAATGGTTTTTTACATGAAAGTATACAAAGTTTAAAAGAGCACATTGGTTTGAGGGTTTCCACTAGTGTACTGCAAACTCGACAGTCTGCTGGACATAAAGATTGAGGACTATCTTCTTTAAGATGGTTAAGACATAATATAAGCTTTTAATCCTGTTAACCTTTCCTAGATAATTTTATTACTGTTTAGCTTTAGTAGTTCAGCTGACAGTTATTCTTTAAATGATTACTAATTGGTAAGCTAAACCATTCAGCTCTGTATAGCGTAAAGGTTAATCATGATTAGTGTCCTACTGGTATAGTCTGTCTTACTTTTTTGTCTTTTTCTTATCAGCAGCAATGTGTCTTCATAGACAGGGCAAATGCTTTATCAGTGGAGCTCCACTGCTAGGTTGCCACATAGTGTGTGGTATGATAGGGGGAGAGTGCATCAACCACGAATCATACTAGTGTGAGCATCACTTTCACCCCTGGACTACATGCTGTCGCAATAATGGACAGGCACGTTGATTACGACTGTGGCTGTCTATTGTGTGAGTTGCTCAGCTCACTAAAAACACGGTTGTTTTGGCAAATGTCCTGATGGCAATAATATCTACATATTAACATTTTATCTTACATCTACATTTCTATGCAGACATTCTTCTGTTAAGTATTTTCGCTATTTCAAAATCCAGAAGTGAGATTTCTCTCTTGAAGGTTGTGTTACGCATGGTGTGACCACAGCTCATAGTGACATTTTCGTGTTCAAAAATTTTGTGACACTTCCACCAGAGTAAGTGCCAGCATTGCTCATTCCTACAAGTGTAGCAAGTCCCGTGTGCAGCAGAGCTCTTTCAGCAACTGTTGTGTTTATCTCTGACTTTTCATCATCGTGACCTATGTCTGAACGGCAGAATGCTGCCACTTTAACACATTGATGAAACTTGCAATGTTCTAGGCCTGGAAAAGGCTTTTGACAGACTGAATACATTGGAAAGTAGATAGTATGGTTAAAGCCAAAGGTTGAGTTAGTTTAGAACAAGTTGAACATTATTGAATGGCTTTACTGATACAGGAGCAAGTTTAAAAAAAAAATCCAAATGCCAAGAAAACAGAGCTGTTTCCAAGAGTTAGATCCCATCAGGACATCAGATAGTTGCAAAGTCTCTTTCATGCCATGTTGGTGTGATTATGGACATGATCATCTAGCTTCTTTTTTAGTGGATAAAACCCAGCTAAAATCCACAAACCTGGCTTTTGACTACCATGTGAAAGGGCAGAAGTAGCTGTTTTTTCCAGGTTAAATTAATTTGTAGTAGTGAGTGGGTACTTATTAGATTCTGTTCTGGCCGGTATTGATGAAAATAGGATTCCTGGATGGACATGCAAATTTTCCACAGCAGTGCATGCCCATTGAGATTGTGCACAAAATACCAAGGGATGAGAATTGATTTGCAAAATGCAATATGCCAACGATGTTAATGTGCTTTTCAGATCAAGGGAGAAAATACTTACATTTAGCAAAGCACCTAAAAGACCAGCATTTAGATCTATTCAAAGAATTAAAGTTGAGTAAGTGTTAGTTCACAGTAACAACATCCAGAGTGCGCATTACCCTTTTTTTTTTTGAGACAGCTGAGATTGCTGTTGTGAAATCAACTTTGTTCCATAGGCTAAAATTTTTGCAATGGCTAGCATTAAATGCTTATGCTAATATAACTATAACATTAGTAGACTAGTCAGCAACCATCCTAATATTTCAGTCTGTCTTGTCAACAAAATATAATGTTAACATTTTAAACAAACAATCTGCCACTATGTCGGTCTTTTAAAACAACTTCTTAATAAAGGAGTTTATGTATAAGGGATGATTATTTTGTTTTTGGTATTGAATTGTGTATCAAAAATCATCTAATTCTACTGGTATTGCTATCGACTACTAAATTTTTGGTATTGTGACATCCCTGCAACAGATCCATTTTACTGACTTGAATAAGGCCTGTGCTGCATTAAACAGAATTGAATTCTTTTATTGTGCACAGTACAATGAAAAGCATCCAAATCCTCTTAGCAAGTTATTGCTGTGCACCCTCCTACACTTTTTAGGACGGTTTGAGAAATAATCTGCACAATCGCACCTGTACAGGTACAACTTCCATCACCAGGGATCACACACAGCTCTACTCCCAGTCTTATCAGACTGCATCATCTATAAATCTGCTTTTGATCTCCACTTAAATTCATCCATTGCCATGTCCTATATACACAAAAGCAAATGAAGGCGCACACACACCCAGCTTGAAGATAAGGTAGTAGTAAATGAGCAAAAGAGCAAGGACTTTTGTTCAGGAAGAATCTAAACAATCAACATTCAGTCAGGTAACTTCTGTTTTTCTTCACAGCTTACAGCATCTGGCGGTAGTTTCACTGTTGACTTTGTCGATCAGGTCTTATCAAGGCTCTCATTCCTGGGAAATGTTCCTGTCCATGGATCATTGATAGTAAAGTGTGAGAACTGCTAGGCGGAGGGGATACAGTGTTGGTGTTAGCAGTCTGGATTACAATACCATATGAATGTGTGTGAACTTCTTGTTTGTTTTCATTCTGGAGAAACAGATTGCTGAAATGTTTTCTAACCTTCCCATCAGGGAATTGGTAACCTGTATAGTGTAGGTTAATTTTTGTGTGTGTGTGTGTGTGTGTGTGTGTGTGTGTGTGTGTGTGTGTGTGTGTGTGTGTGTGTGTGTGTGTGTGTGCGCGCGCTTTTTAAAATGGCGTAATAAGTGGCAGTCTGTCCCAAATCTGGTAAGATCATTGCATCTGGCGTTACGACAGCTTGTATGGGAAGCTCGTCAAACCAGTCGGGGAATGAGAGCAGATTTTTCCATTCTCTGCTCTTGTGCTTCCATTCTTTCACTCACTTTATCTATATGCTCTGGTCTTTTCAGCTCTTCATTCTCCATTCACTCAACTTTACTATTTTTTGTTGTTGATTCTTTAGTTATTTGCTAGAGGACTGGTGTCTCTTATTACCCTGTGGTGTGTTGTCCAGATTTACTTCACTCTAATCACACTTGAAAAACTTTTAATTATTTATTTAAAAGCAGATAAAACATGACTCTTACACTAAATTTTGACTTAAAAGTGATCAGAACCAAAAACAAAAGCCCCCCCCCCAGGTCAAAAGTCTAACCGCATAAGTGTAGATTTTCTCCATTGTGTTAATATACGTATGATTTTCAAGCAGAACAAGAGTGCACACTTTGTGTCTACATACTACAGAAATAGTCCCAAAATAGCACAGTATAATCTGTGGTTTCTTGTATAGCAGCAGTCTGATATCTACTCACACTGAATTGCAGTGGATGCCTATTCAAATGTGCACTTTGAGGATTGTGTGTGTGTGTGTGCATGCTTGTTGGGATTATAAATTTCATAGTGGTTTATGTACGTTATCCCCATGTCTAATGTGCTATGCCTGTCAGCCTCACTCTGAAGCATTAGTCTGCCCCCGCTTACTGACCAGATGCTGAATGCACAGCATACCAAATTTATAACTAAAAAATAACAATAAACAAGGTTAGATATCATTAGTGCCCTCAAAACGACTTTTTAACTTGAGTGACACTGTGATTAATCTAGACGCAGGAAATAACACCACTGCTCAGCACACTTCCTGTAATGCAATGACTGTTTTGTGAAGACATTGTTGGCGTTTCTTCTAAATCAGCTGACCTACCCTCAGTTTTGTAAAAAGAGCACTGTTCTGCAGAGTGGGGATGCATCACATAACCACCAAACATGTGAGACTATAAATGAAGCAAAGTGCTAAGAAACATTTGTACAGCCACTGCTAATGATTTATGATAGTTCTGCTTAATTAATCACAGATGTTCAACAATGGCCTCCTTGATTTAGCTACCATATCACATTTACAAATAAAGACAGAGAACACCACACTTCTGTTTGGCATGTTGGGCTGGCATGGTGTGCGTGAAGACCTTTTCAGCCATGTGTCTCTGGCGGCTTGAAGGCCACACAATGGTCGATGTGTCTGGTTATGAGTGTCTCACTAGTGGGGAGAGAGATGGTCTTTGTTGTCTTCATCAGTGCTCATTTTTGTCTGTCTGTGACCACTGCCTGATTTCAGACTGCCTCTGCATAGCTGTATAGATGAGTAGTGAGCCCCCAGCCTTATGTCTCTGTAGAGGAGGAAAGAAAAAGTTGTGAACTACATGAAGGGTTTCCCTCAAAGGGGTGGAGAGTCTGTGGTGGGGCTACCAACTCCGTTAACCATTTAATGGGGAGAAACCTGAACACTCACTTTTGAATTTCAAACACTGCAAGTGAAGCTGGGGCTCCCCACCCTTTGAGGAACATTTGAGTCATTTAAAGAGCCTACTTCTTTGATGTGCACAAAAATACTTTTTACCATCATGTCATTTATTTATTTATTTATTTCTGTGATAAAGAGGAAGTTGTGAAAAGATGTACAGTTAACACCTCATCCTACCGACATATTCAGCAATCACGACGTATGATATAAACTACTTAAACTAAGAGCCATTACAGCAAATAGTTAAATTATTCTCAAAACTGTGTTAGTTATGTTATTAATGTAAAACAAACATATTTTTAGAGTTTCTTTTCTGTAATACAGAGTACAGAGCACATCTGTAACTGCTCTTTAAAAATACCCTTGCAGAGCAGGAATGGACATTCCTCAGAGACGTGGGTATGCTTCAGCCTTTTGACGTGATTGATTAGGGTAAGAGATTGAGCTGGGACAACCATAGTGAGTCCAGCCAACTCCTAGTCATGTTTTTGAGAGATTCCTTCCTCAAAAAATGAACATTTCTCCTACCAGTTTATAGTGTGATTAGAATCCATGCCAAACATGAAATCAGTGACTAATATGTTAAAGCAGAATCATGTGCTTTTAACTGGGGTCTGACAGGACAGAAACTGTTACTACTCTTTTTATTCATATGATACGATGTTGTACATGAGAAATAAATGACAACATAGATCTGCTTATAAGTGGCTGTTCTGGCTTAATTAGCAATACTATTGACAGTTATTTAGAAAATGTTTAGATATGAAGTACCTTTCTGATCTTATAACTCTTCTCTTGCAGCCCTGCAATGTGTGGATGACAAGGCACCTTGTGTAAACAACGCTTCATGCCTGAAATTTAGCAACGGCACTGAATATTGCAGGTAAGATTCACTGGCTGGGCCTATAACCAAACACAGACCTTTCAGTTTAAGTCATCCTGTACACACTGTAACAACACTCTAACAAAAAATGTGAACAGCATAGACATACCTCATAAGGGGATTGTTGGATATGAAAGCCAAGGCAGAAAAAGGGGTTTTAGATCAACCCCAGCCTATTCATGGGACCATGAGGTTTTGCTCAGACACGAATGGGGGAATAAAAGACTGCTCTGTCTGACAAAGTACTGGGAACAATACCAACACACACATTTCCACCTCCAAGATTTTATTTCTGGAACATTTCAGGGGTTTTGTTACTTACTCTCTTGTTTCTATAGAATTGATCGCTCCAGGCTTTGTCAACATATTTTACTACCCACTTTTTTTGTTATTTGAAGGTGATGTCAAGGCGGTAGCTTTGTTATTACATGAGAAAAACCTATTAAGTGAAAATGAGGACAAAAAAAATAAATAAAACTGTGTGGACTAAAAGCTTGAAATAACCTGTAAATAAATCTCCTCATGTACCCATGGTGTAATCAGACCAGGAAAAGTGTCACAGTGTAAAGGAGCGCAATGGGCTATTTGATCTAAGCCTTCCACTTTCTGACAGCCTAGGCTAGTTTGTAATTAAGACTGTGCAGTCTTTTTAATTGCATTGCCACTCCCAAGCCAAATTCCAAACACACATGCACCATGGCTGGTTCATGAAGCTGATCATATTTCATTAAATGTGATGAGAATCCTGCTGTGTGTCTGTTCCCAGAGTTTTAGGAATCTAAGCACTCTACTTGTGTAAGAAGGGAAGGCAACAAAAGCAACATTCCTAAATCTGTTTGACATTTTTGTTTCTGTCTTACTGAAGGCCAGATACGCATTATTCTGCAGGTGCCAACCTCTATGTACATTAGTCTGTTTGGACATTTTGTGATAATGAGACACCTTAGCAATATTCTTTCATTACAAGTCAACTTTTTTTTCACAAAGAATCTTAAGTTTAAGCCTTGACTGAAAATGGCTTGTAGCAAGAGACATGTATATGTGGGATGTGAAGAGCTATTGCTACACCAAGGCAGTATCTACCATCTAAAGATAGGCTGTTTTTAGTTTTGGACATGCTTCTTACATGGAGGAAGCAAAGCTAGATTAAACTGTCCTTTTTGCCAGTATTCATTGGCATGTGTATCTTAAATCATTTGCAGCCTTTAAGACTCGACCACATCCTTTTAGACTTTATTTTCATGATACTACAACCCGACTAATTTTTTTTAGATATTTTTGAGAAGCCTGCCTTTATTTACTTTTACGCAGCTAAGTTTCTCCTTTCCTGACCACTGAGTTAGTATTTTTTCCCTCTGATTTAAGTGATACTGACAATAGGATTAAACTGTAAAAAGCAACTTTGCTCTGAAGAGACAAAGCAAGAAGTCTCTCAGTTTGGAAAGTCAGCTGACAGAGAACAGGCCTACTATTAGACTGATTAGGTAGTTAGACAGTTTTTCTGCTGTCTGAAGCCAAATATGAACAACACGCACACTTATACTTGCTGTATGTGCACATGAAGGCACACACTTTCCTCTGTCCAGCCTTTCTGGTCCCATCGGCGTTATATTGTTAGTCAAAAGGCGCATTGTGCAAAAAAATCTAATTATGTGCCTATTAGTTTCCTCAGTGTGTTAAAGGCAGCCGGTTGTAAGTAAACAGTCACTGTGGTTATTTGCCTTGGACCTGCTTAATTATGTCACATGGATCATGCCCGGGGTCAGACTGTGTAATTCAACAGATAATTAATATGACAGACTCGTGCTGGGTGCAGTTGAAGTACTTGAAATATTGTTTTTTTGTTGTTTTTTTTCAAATATACATTTCTGTGTAGTTTCACAAGCAATGTGAACATTAGCAATGGAAAGCTATTTCTCAGAAGTCACGACATAGTGATGTGGGCAGTTTAAAAAAAAAAAAAAGGACCTCATGCATTTGTGAATTTTGCCACTTAAACTTTCTTCTACCAAAGAAAGGTGTCATATGATAAAACAGTACCCATTTTACAATATCAACATTTAAAAAGAGAAAATGAATGTGTGAGTGAGGAACACACATCTGCATTTCGTTGCACTGTACTTGTGACATATGCAGTGACGATAAATTGAATCTAATCTAATTTGTACATCTTGTCTCTTAGACTCACTTGAGTGATAGGTTCTAGAAAAAGTCAATTTCCTTTTGGCTGTCCTTTTCTCAACTGGTTAATTTCTAATATCGAAGCATAGCTATGAACCTGTCTTCAACTGTCATAAATTTATTACTCCTATGGTAGTATATATAAAGACATTACAAGAGAGAGAGACAATCAAGCAATCCTGAATAGAAATCTGTAGGGGAGTTCCTTAATAGCAAAGATGACCTTTGTCCTGCTGATGCAAAGTCCCCAAACCTTTAAGTGGTTTTCTTCAGGTTATTTGTTTTATGCGTGCTATTTTTTTATCTCCCATGCACCACTAAAATTAAAGTTATGGCCCTCTCAGCAGTTCCCAAAATATATGTCCAGAGGTTGTTACCAAGATGTCTTTCAAGTTATGAGACTTGCTTCTAGAAGTCCTTTGGTAAAACACCAAACTTTGAAAAACCCTTTTGGTTAAACCGCGCAAACCAAGCACCTGACTGTCTCTGAAAGGGTCTCGTGAGTAACAGTTTTAACTGCTGAGGGAGAGAATCAAAAACAAATGTCATCCCACTACGTACTTCTTTCACTTTATTTGAAAGAATGAATGTTCATAGAGTGACATAGTAATACTGAAACAGCTCCACAATGGAGAGGAGGCCCATTTTTGATTGGCAATACAGGGCTCTTTTGTCCACGTGCAGTCCTTTTTCAGCTCGCCTTGTGGGCCTTTTTTGCTAAGATCCTATACATCCTCTTAATTATTATGGAAAGCCCGGAACTGCTCCAGTCATGGGAATTTCTGTTTTCCAATATTTAATTCTGATTTAATTAATTACTAATAGTTTTTTCTTAAAGAGATTCAAAACTGGTGAAGGAAAAAAAATTAAGAAAAAAACTTCTAGGGAGTACAGTTTAAAGTAATAATGTGCTTGCACAGAATATAATTGTTCCTGAATACAACATCTGAATAGTCTTAGGAGTTACTTTTTCTCTGTCTCGTACTAGACATGCTCACAGTTGTGAGAGTAAGTTAAAGTGGTTGGGAGAGGCCCATTAGCTGGCATGTAGGGCAGGGTGCAAAGAAGCACCGAAGCTGTCTAACCGGTGACACTGCAAGCCATCAGCTTTGGGTGTGAAAGCCATGAGTAATTCTCTGAGCAGATTTGTTCATGGCAGTTTGCTTGGGTTAGCACTTGTAAATGGCATCTGAAAGGATGGTTAATGGCAGGATGCATAAATATTATCTGTCAGTATATTGGCTAACAGAACAGAAACTTTGGTCATGTTTGCGGGCCACGGGAGGAGTCATGACGGTCATATTTAGTTAATATGTGAAAATTTCAAGTGAAAGTGAGACTATACAGATTGTTATTTTAACCTCCGGAACACAATCTTTGTCTTCCGCTGGGTAATAGTGCAAACTGATGAACTCTTCCTTATTTTTAGCCCCCCCCTGTTTTCTTTTCAAGTTTTTTCCCTTTACATTTTTTAAGCCTTTTCTTAAAGGTGAGGGGAGAGTTACTGTGTTGTGTAGACCTGTTGCCTTTTTGATCTGACAGGTAGAATTAGCCTGTGGGGCAGACAGAGGAAGAGAAAGGGCCAAAACAAAAGAGGATGTCTCTTTTCAGGTAATTTGAGGAGGAGTACCTTGGAGCACAACTCCTGATGATGAGAGAGAGCAGTAAAGAAGGGGGAAGGGAGATGAGGGAGAAGTGAAGAGGGCAGTGTAATTTCCCTCTTGCTATGCCTCCTTCATCAAACTGTCACTCATTTAGCCATGCCTGAGTCCCTCCCACTACTTCAGGGATTTACTAGATGCTTCTGGACAGAACTAATCTGGCCTCTTAATTTTTCCACAACCATCAAAACCGAATATTTAGACTATTTTCCAGGGTCATTACTGTTGAGACCTTCACCCACTGGCCTTATTATAGTAATTCCTGCTTCATCTCCCATTCAGATCTGTGGGTTTGTAGAGCTTTATTGAAGGCCCTTTTGCTCTGGCTGTCTTCCATCAGTCTCAGCCACCTCGCTGCCTCACATGAATCTTGTGTGTGATCACATGCAGAGAATGCAGACAACGAGAAAATGTGGGAGAGTAGTAGTGTTTTAAAACCCCTCAGTCCTTCCTGATTCACCCATACACCCCTCCAATCTACCCTTCTCGATCAGGCACACAGAGTCCCACAGATTTTAACTGCATTAGGCATATGATCCAAACTAAATTCAACAAACCCTCAAGCTGGAGATTGAAACCCACAGCAGTGATTTCCCACTCTTGCTCTCCCAAGACTTATCTCCTTCCCACAGCCCAGCTAACAACACTGTAGATGTGGCTGAGACTGGAGCCACAGTGATAAGAGTTTCTTTGTGTGTGTGCTTGTGCATATACTCTTTCACTGTGTGTCTGTGTCTCAGGAGAGTCTAGGGCACCTTAGGCCCAGGGCAAGTTCACATGCTGGCAGAGGTCTGAAGTTTAGATTTAATATTTTGATAATGGAGATGTAACTGTGCACCTCTTGAGTGTGTGTTTAAAGGCCCAAAAGATGTCACAAGATGTGCTTTGGGGCTTCAACAAAGCATGGTTGTGTTTTGATTTGATGGATTGATCACATTTTCCCCATAGCTCTTACTCCTTTTTGTGTCTGAGCACATGAACAAAAAACTTGAATATTTTTATGATGAGGGCGTTAAAAAGCTCTTAATGAAGAATCTGAAGTCAAATCAAGAAAGTGTGAAGCCAGTGCCAACAGTGGTCACTGAGATTCGACTATAAAATGAACAAGTTGTAAAATGCACGCTACTGCTGCTAGTAGACCTTAAGGAGGTTCAAACCTGTAACTCAAAATAAGGAAGCCTTACAAAACAGTGGGGAATGTAGCAACCAGACCATAAACCCACATACAGTAGGGTGACAAGTGGACCTCTGTCACACATTCATGCAACATTGTGAGGTCAAAAGTACCTCAATTTTGTCATAAGGTTACACATTAGCCATTCTCGCGCTGTGATGTGAAAGATCTCGTCAGTGAGTTTTTTCACTTGGTTTTTACAAAAACAAATACCAGTCAGCAAAGAAAAACAACTGTTATCATCCACTGAAATTCAATGTGACTTTGCTTTTAGTTAGTTGGTCATAAATCATTGACAGACACTAGTGAAATACACTTAAAAACTTTTATTATTATTATTATTAGCTCTGCTGTCATCACAAACAAGAATCAGTAGGGCTGATCCTATACCGAGCTGTCTGCCGTCCATCTGTCAAATTTGGCTAACTTCAATGGCTACTCCTCCCTTATTTAAACGCCGACTCTTCTGAAATTCGGCGTGAGTATTCATTAGGCAGAGATCTGCAGAATGTTCCAGACATATTTTCAATTTTTGACTTTTTTTTTTAAACAAATTTTTGAAATTTTCATGAAATACTGTACATGTTTAACTTCAGTCGCTGCTGTCCCTTTTTTATTGTATTGTTTTGAAACTTGTCATGACTATTCATTGGGCAATGGTTAACAACATATTGCAAATAGACCCCCCCCCCCCCCGAAATGTAGTATTCATTGGGCGAAAGTCTATAGAATGTTCCAGGCATATTTTCAGTTTTTAACATATTTATTTATTACAAATTTTAGAACTTTGTAAAAAAAACAATAAAAATGATTAGCGCAATGATGGTTGCCCTATGGCAAAATTAGTTTCTGTTCCAGTATATCATATACAAGTACACGTAAAACATTTGACTGCGGAGCTCTATAAGCCAACAGGTCTCTTGTTTTGCTGTCTGTTTTCCAGTGGAAAGTTTCACACAGATTTCTGAAACAAAGAAATCATAAATACTGTGTTTTTCTTAGTGTTAGCAAGGCAAATAAAGGATGACTTAAACTGGAAAATGCACAGGGTTTTTCCTGCATACAAAAAAAACTCCCAAAGAGTTTAGTTTTTCCCACAAAGGAAAATCACCAGGATTGTGATAAAATATTTTTAACCATTTTTTTTATTAGTATTATTATTAAAGTGAGGTTTCATTTACTTGAACACAAGTTATATTTTTGTTTAACAAATGGGCAGAAAGAGATAATAAAGTGAAAAGATTTCTGTTAAGTAAGGTATCAAAGACTCCTTCCCTCAGTTATATGCAGGCCCTGATGCTTTGTGTTCATTTTTCCCTGTATATTTCTAAATTGACTAGTGGACTATACATAGTGTAGACTAAATATGGAACTTTTATAGGCCCACAGACCTATTGGCAGAGAGTACACTAAACTACCACAGAAACAGGATAATGACAGAACAACTTAAAGAGATGGGTTAAAGGAGCATACAGAGAGAGTCCTGTTCTGTGTACCACGGCTGCTCAGATGAGCCTTTTTGGACATGTTTCTAAACACAGCCTTCGATTTTACCACATGACTCTAGTGTGGACTCCACCCTGCTCCACACTCCTTTATTCAGTCTACACTGATGTTTTTTAGTCTGTCTGCATGGCTTCCTTCTGCTTTTCGCTCTCTCATTACCTTTGTATCTTTACTTCCATCTCAGTGTAAGCTCTTCATTTTATTCTCCTTCCTCTTTTTTATCTGTTACATCAGTCTCACCCTCCTCCTCACCCCCTCCTGTTCTGTGACGTTATTGTTGCCTGTAGTGTGGCAAAGACGATTATGGAGCTGTTCGTAGTTTCCACTCTCCTAAAAAATGAAACCATATTTCAACCGTAACTGCGTGTTGCTTAATGTATGTGCCAGAGTTTCTACTTGCAAGACCCGTCCACACACTACATTTGCACAGTGCTAGATAATAGCACTGTGCAAATGTCAGGTTACCCTGTAAAACAACTGCTGCTGTTGTGTTATCAGTGTTTTTGTTGGAAAACTGGGGGCTGCATGCTTTGTATCCACACGCGCCCTCCTAAATACGTTTCTGTTTTTGGTCTAATTTTAGTCGCTAATCAGGAATCAAAGCATAAAAATATTTTGATGGAGCCCCATGATACTGACCGGGTGACTGGCGGAGGGGTTCCTGTTAGGGGTTGAACGAACTAGTCGACTCGTCGACTAGTCGATTCTAGGAAATCTCGCGACTTTTTAAATTTCACGTCG
>JAVDPK010000089.1:475909-502335 GCA_034780415.1 Cichlasoma orientale
TGTGTGTGTGTGTGTGTGTGTGTGTGTGTGTGTGTGTGTGTGTGTGTGTGTGTGTGTGTGTGTGTGTGTGTATACTACATGACTCCCATGCAGCTGTTACTGTCAGCACTCTCTCGGTACTCTCAGTAGTAGCTGTCTGATGTGGTGCATTATATCCACCTGACTGAAACTCATTCTTTTGTTTTGTTTGTTTGCGCTGTGAGGCACACATGCTTATTTGTCTACTTGTTTAGCTCATCTTTTTGTTGTATTGTCTGCACTGAAGGCTAATAAGCTTTCAGTCCTGAGCGTTTAGCCTGCTTCATCACTGATTTGTGTTCTGGTGTGTATCTCCAGGTGTGCTCCAGGCTTTCTAGGTGAGTACTGCCAGCATAAAGACCCCTGTCAGCCTGGCTACTGTCTGAATGGAGGGAACTGCGCTGTGTCTATGTCAATTGGTGGGCCTGTACTCGGTAGTGCCATCTGCTCCTGCCCTCTTGGCTTTACCGGACAATATTGCCAAACTCCCCAGAACTCCACGTGCTTCCCGACCAATCCCTGTGATAACCAAGGTGTCTGCACACTTCTCTCTCTTGACAAGTACAAGTGTGAGTGCCCCAGAGGATGGACAGGTGAGCTCCTGTTTAATCACCCTTCAGGTTTCCCTCAAGACCTAAACTTCAGACTTTTATAACCTCTTTTTCTGATTGTTTATAGAATGTAGGTTTTCCTTTGGCTCTATTAATTATATCTAATCCCATCAGCCATCTGAGTGTCATAACTCAGCTTGTGCTGAATAGTAATTGCCAACCAAAGACCTAAATGCTCAATGTTTTCCCATGCAGCATTCATGAACAAGCAAATCCGCTGATTTGTTTAAAGCAAAGCAACAAATTTTTGACATCTTTCCACTTAAAATTTTCCTAATTTTTATTCATTAAAGCTGTGCTCACACGATTGCAGATACATTAATCTGTGTCCCTTAGTTTACTTAAAATTGTTTTTCAGTTATATACGCCCATCTGTTACAAATTTTCATTCTCACTCGTTCACTCTCATTATTTTTTTTTCTCGTGAAGAGCAAACTAAAAGACAGGTTAATGCAAGTTAGCCAGTCTGCCTGGGGATGCTCAAATCATCCACCGGTGATTTATTTTCAAGAAATACAACTAAAAAATTCTGAACCCTAGTTACAAAAAACATGGAAAGTGTGCGCATTGCTTTTTGTCTGCCTATTAGGCTGCAATTCTCAATATGTGGCCACTAAATCTCAGCTCTTTGTCCAATCTTGCCTCTTCTCAGGGTCACGCTGTGAGTACATGGACAGCTGTCTCTCTAGTCCATGTGCCAATGGTGGAAAGTGCAGCGCTCTCTCTGGTGGTAGATACACATGTTCCTGTCGTCCTGGTTACAGAGGTCCTAGCTGCCTCAATGATACAGATGAATGTGCAGACACGCCCTCTCTATGTCAGAATGAAGGCCGGTGTGTCAACACCCATGGCTCCTACAAGTGAGAATCTAGTTTTCAGTAGCAAAATTTAAAAAGTGTCACCATCAACGAGAAACGTTCATCTAAATTCTGTCATTATAATTTCTGTTTGAGTTCTTTAAGAACTGACAGATGTTATCTGCCCTTCCTTTGCTGCAGGTGTTTATGCGCCCCTGGATTTACGGGCCGGCATTGCGAAAGCTCATACGTCCCTTGCACACCTTCACCGTGCCTAAATGGAGGCACCTGTCACCAGACATCTGACACCACCTACTCATGCCACTGCCTTCCTGGTAGGATTTCACAAATTCTGAAATACCTAAGCTTTTTTGTTTACAAGAAAAGAAAAGAAAAGAAAAAGATGACTAACCACCACAAATTCAAATGAAATATAGACGTGTTTGGGCCGTTAAGTAAGAATAGGAAGCCTGAAATAAAATCATAGAAATTAAAGGAGAAATGGAGTGATACCACAGCGGTTATTTATAAATAAAAGTATGTTTGAGTTTCTAAATTGTTACATTATGTTGTTTTGGGTGCAAATAGTTTGATACTGCTGGCTGTGTTGTATCTGACATACTGTACTGTCAGACTGCTACAGTTACCAAGTAGACACAACAAATACACCCGCATCTAATGTTTATATACCCTTGGAACATGTTAGAGAATGCCATGCTTGAGCATTCCATTTACATGTCTTCCCAAATCAACACATAATTAAAACAAATAATAATCAAATGTATTTATTTCATGTATATCAGGTTTCAATGGAACCAACTGTGAGAACAACATTGATGACTGCCCCAATCACCAGTGTGCCAATGGAGGAACCTGCATGGATGGGGTGAATACCTACAACTGTCAGTGTCCTCCAGAGTGGACTGGTAAGTGATTTGCATGTGCAATTACTTGTATGACTCACATTTTCCATACATACCACTAATATCTGTGGCTAAAGATAAACTGAGTTGCGTGTTCTGGAAAATAGTCAAATCTTAAATCTTTAAAATGGCATCCATAGTAGATTGTTTGAATTTATTTTTAAAAAACATTTTTTTTATACACTTCTGATGACCATGCTCCATACAAGGCATGACACTGCTAACACACTTATGTGGCATACATAGGACCTCTGTTTACAAGGCAAGTATGCATGCAGCAGCTTTCTTGGGCCTGTCTTGAGTTTTGTACCACAAATGCAGCTAGCACAAGTAAAGCCAAAATGTTGAGAAAACTTTTGTATTCCTTCATGAGGAGCTTTCCAAAACAATAGTCTATGGATTTTTGTTCTCCACTAGAAACTCAACACAGTCAAGTTGTAACATGCTAGGCAATAGTGTTAACCTAGTTTGTTTTAAATGTTCTTCTCCTCTGAATGCCCCCCTTTCTTTCTTGCCACAGGTCAGCACTGCACAGAGGATGTGGACGAGTGTCGGCTGCAGCCAAATACTTGCCAGAATGGAGGTACCTGCAGCAATCTGCCTGGCAGCTACGTCTGTGTATGCGTCAATGGTTGGAGTGGACCTGACTGCTCTGAAAATATTGACGACTGTGCTACAGCTGCATGCAGTCCAGGTTCCACATGCATAGACCGTGTTGCATCCTTTATCTGCGTGTGCCCTCATGGAAAGACAGGTGGGCATTCATACGAAACCCTACAAAATATTAACCCACCTGTCCTTTGTAGTGACAGTACAAGAACCACTAACTGCAAGATATATTTTAATGTCTAAATTCTACACATTTTTATAACTTAGTTTATGAAAGAACAGAAACATACAAGTAGTACAGCCCTAAGTTAGTATTGGTCTCCGTATTGAAACTGTATATTTTCTTGGCCCATGTGTAGTACTTCAGAGGACTGCTTTCTGTAGAACACGTCTAACCAGAACTGATGTTTTTCTAAGCAGATAATCCTACTGTTTTTGTTGAAGAATTTTCCTCAAAGAAATTAAATTGAACTATTACTGTTGTAACATAGGATACATTTGCAACCTGCTGTTTAGTCAAACAGTTTTGACTTTAGATTAAGCCTTGCTTTGAAAAGTAAGCCTCTCTCCAGCAGCAAATTTGCATTGAGTTTGTTTTTCTCTGAAATGGGTATAACTATGTGTAGGAGATTCTCTGAGGACATTTTATCTCACCATATTTTGCATTAAGGTCTTTTTTTTGTTTTGTTTTTTGGCTCATTCTTTTTGACATAATATTCTTCTCAGGTTTGCTCTGCCACCTTGGCGATGCCTGTATCAGTAGTCCATGTAGGGAGGGCTCTCAGTGTGACACCAACCCCATTACTGGTATGTTCAACTGTAACTGTCCACCGGGATATACTGGAAACACCTGCAATACTGACAGAGATGAATGCAGCATAGGTGAGAGAGAGGATTCTCATCAAATAAGGTTTTGTCTCTGGTGGCTTCTGTCCTGTACTTTATTTATATGCCTTCACTCTTTATCAGCAGGTACCAACCCATGTGAGCATGGTGGTCAGTGTGTCAACACTGATGGTTCCTTCACCTGTAACTGTGTTAGAGGATATGCAGGACCACGCTGTGAACAAGATGTCAATGAATGTGCTTCAAACCCCTGCCTGAATGACGGCACTTGTCTGGATCGCATTGGGGAGTACACCTGCATTTGCATGCCTGGTAAATTTCTTCACAAGTTTTTAAATAACACTATATTTGTAACAAATTTTAGCAGTGGACACTTGAAAATTCTGTCTCTTACTGTCAAAAAAAGGTAATTTTTCATCCAACCACAATAGGGCTGCAACTATCGATTATTTTAGTAATCGAATATTCTATTGGTTATTCCATCGATTATTCGAGTAATCAGATAAGAAATACTTTTGTCTTATTAACAGTTTATTTGCATATTTTAACTTCGTACCTTAAATGCAGATTTTTTGCTGTGTGAAACAAACAGCGGTGGGTGGAGCAGCTACAAAGTTCTCTTTTCTTCATGTTGAGGCTTGCTGATCAGGTGGTTGATGAAGGACCTCCAGCTGTTTCCCAGTAAAGGTTTTATTGGTGGTTACAGGAGCAACGCTAGAAAAACGTTTCCTTTTGCTCTACCTGAGCTCATCGTCTCGATAACGGCTCTTTGTGCTTGTTGCGTGTGTGCAGACATACTGCACGTAAAACAACTGCCTCTGTTGCATTATAATTGTTTTTGTTGAAAAACTGGGGGCTGCATGAGCTTAATGTTGTAATGCTTTGTATTCACACGCATGCTAAATACGTTTCTATTATTGACGACAGGGGTTTCTCGTCATTATCGAACGATTAGCTAGTGCTAATTGCGGTGCCCGCTAGCGAACTGTGGTTGTGGCTATCCATTCTGGTAGCTAACAGCTAAAATTCTCAGCCCATCGAGCACAACACATACACACACACACACACACACACACACAGGAGTGTAGAGAGCAGTGGAGGTGTGGAAAAACGTGTCAACGATGATCTAGTTAAAAGGTCGTCTTTTCCAAATGACGGAAATCTGTCACGGCGACGGAGAACTTCAATGCTGCTAATGTGGGTGAAACGCTCCGCGTACATGGAGACACCTGAGTGCTGCAAAGTTTAGACGAAGCATTGAAGCAACTAATTTGTGTCGAGGATTTTTTTTTTTTATCATCGAATTATTCGAGTTAATCGTGAAATCGTTGCAGCCCTGAACCACAAACATCAGGAGTAAATTAGAGCAATGTCATTCATATGCCACATTTCTGAATTCCTTCATATGTATGCCAGGGCATTAAATATTTTTGCAGTTGTATTGTTGCTGAATTATATACTTGCTTCTCTGTATTTGTGCAGGATATGAGGGGACCTTTTGCGAGATTGAGGTGAATGAGTGTATGAGCTCCCCCTGTCTGAACAGGGGCAAATGTCTGGACCAGGTCAGCAGCTTTGTCTGCGAGTGCCCAGCAGGTCGGTACACCTTCAGTTATGTTACTGCAGTTTCCTGATTGATTTCTGCTGACTTTAAGTAAACCCGTTTTAATTATGCTAATATTATTTATGTTTTCAGGCTTCAGTGGTGAAATGTGCCAAATAGACATAGATGAGTGTTCCAGCACACCTTGTTTAAACGGGGCCAAATGTACTGACCGACCCAACGGATATGATTGTCATTGTGCTGAAGGTAAAAGGAAATTGCAACATATTTTGACCCAGAAAGTAGTCAGTGAATGTCACTTGATTCATGCAATAAGAAACTTCCCCTCTACCCAGGCTTCACTGGTCTGCTGTGTGAGGAGAACATCAATGAATGTGTGCCAGATCCATGCCACTATGGTGTGTGTAAGGATGGTATCGCCAACTTCAACTGTGAGTGCAAACCTGGATACACAGGGAACATTTGTAATATCCAGGTCTATGAGTGCAACAGCAACCCTTGTCAGAACCAAGGACGATGTATCGACCTGGTTAATGCCTACCAGTGTGTCTGTCTACCTGGAACCAAAGGTGAGTACTCAATGTGCTGCTAAGATTCTCCAGTAAACGTCATATAATGGGAGAAGGTGATTTAATAATTTACTCTTAAAAAGAAGGTGTGTGATTATATGGAACAAACATTGTTGAGAGAACTCAAACGGTGATGGCAAGTCATTCTGAAACACCATAGTGTGTGTTCACTGATGACCATGGCACATTCAACAAAGGAATATAATCATTAAAATAGTTGTTAGTCTCTCATCTTCTTAATGACAGTCATAGTTGATTGCTACATTAATTCTGAACGATTAAAAAAAGGTTTTGGTTCCTCACACAGCACTTTTTAGTAGTGCTAGTAGTAGTAAAAATAAGCACTATCAATCTTTGAGAGAATGTAAATGAGTGTTTCTAAATAACCCATTTCACAAAAACTTTGAAGCCCAAAGTCATGTAATTGATTCTTGTGGTAAATTGCTTAAATTGAATGAAAGGCTCCCTTATCCATTACACCTAGAGCCTTTTGTGTAGTTTTTCATGCATTATGAAGTCTACGCACTCTTTGTGTAGCAGTCACAAGTCTTGGTCAGGTGGTTTAACCCAAGTTGCTTTCTGGATTAGTAAGATCTTCAGTATGTTTTTACCACCCCCGAGGCCTGGTACTAAAGTCTTGCATTCAGGTTTCATGCTGTCACTTCCCCTCTTCTGATGTGCTTTCATCTGTAAGGGTTTCTTGTATTTCATTATTTTTCTTAGCTGCAACTTGCTCTGGTCATGTTTAATAATTGATTCTCTATTGCTAATCACTAATGTCACTATTAAAACCATTCCTGTAGTTTGTTGAATTGCTTTTTACTCTTATTTAGTCATATTTTCTCACTTATTGCTAAATTCCATTTGTTTGGTCTCTTACTCCCCCTGGTGGTAAATGACATTTTGTAATCTCTATTAACAAATATCTGCATATGAATGCAAGGGACAAGATTTTTTGGTACACAAAGCTTTTTTGTATTCTCAGTAGTACTGACCTATCACATCTGAGCAGTCTTTGATTGCATATAAACAGTGCCTTTGAAGAGCAAAATGATTGCCAAAATGCAGTTTTAAAACCTCTGGCAACTCAGTTAAGTTAAATAAAAATTTATTTATAAAATGCTATATTATAAGATAGAGCCCCTACAGTGTTAGTCAGAGAGTGCCAACAATTTGAGCAAGAGCTTCCTGGACGAGACTTAGAACAGAACCAGGCTCAGGGAGGGACGGCTATCTGCCTCAACCAGTTGTGTTGTGAGGGGAAAAAGAAGACAGAAAAGAGGGGCATAAAGAGACCACAAATGACAAACAGGACAAAACACAGACTTTGCCTGATGACCATTTAGCTCTTTAAAAATTATCTATACTAAAAAAAAAAAAATGGCTGCCACACAGAACAAGAAGTCGTGGCCCAAATATCTGCTGGGTGTGTTTGGAAGTCCCAAAACTGGCCATTGTTGCTACTTACTGTCACGACACAATAGCTAATAGGTTCAAAGATTGTCGATTTTAGAGTAGCTACTGACCTGTTTTGTCTCTAATGCAACTCCATACTCACATTGTTAGATTATTTTATTTAGCTTTTTTCAAATGTCACTAAATCTTATATATTTCAGTGAAAGGATAAACTATTAAACCTGACTATTGTTACTTGACATGTCTTTGTATGCTTTCTCCTCAGGTGTGAACTGTGAGATCAATGAGGATGATTGTGCCAACAACCCATGTGAACATGGAGAGTGCCAGGATGGCATCAATGAGTATAAATGTGTGTGCGCCCCTGGATACACAGGTATGCTTTTGCTAGGCAACTCGTTAAAGTCAGTGTGATGACAGAATAAAATGTTTCAAAGCTGAGGCAGGTTAGTGTGGCCTGAAATAATCAAGTGTCTTTTTGATGGTACTAATTACCTTTGACTTGTTCTCTAATAGGTGTTAACTGTGAAGTGGACATCAATGAGTGTAGCTCAAACCCGTGCTTGAGTGGGGGAACCTGTCTAGACAAAGTCAACGCGTTCTACTGCCTTTGCCCACCCAGCACACATGGCCCTCTGTGCCACTCTGGTAAAGACCACTGCGCTCTTCACCTTTGCCAACATGGAGACTGTATTGAACAGCAATATGGGTAAGTTATTTATATACTGTCTTTTTTTTTTTTTTTTTTTTTTTAAATATATATATATATATATATATATATATATTCTTGGGATAATATACAATTATTTTTATTGTAGTGGGAATTTAAGATAGGCAACCTTTGGGCCTATATCCAATTAATTTTCTCCCTATTCTTAATTTGTTTCCATTCACTTCAGATAGATGTGGATGGCCTAATTTTTTTTCTAGCATATCTTTTCAACATTAAATTTAATATCTCCCCAAATATGTAGTAATCAAAAAAAAAAAATTGAGGTGCAGGAACTAATGCTGAAGAAAGCTCAAGGATGACCTGCTGTTATTACTCTGCAAGTAATTTCACATCTTTCCTTTGTGTCAAGATACCGCTGTGAGTGTCAAGCTGGCTGGATAGGACAGCACTGTGAGCAGGAAAAGGATGAGTGTCAGTCAAACCCGTGTCAAAATGGTGGCACCTGTGTGGACCGGCATGATGGCTACACCTGTCAGTGTCAGCTTGGCTTTGGAGGTAAACACTACTGCTATAAGTATTTTGGAGCTATAGACCACATTTTAAAAATCTCCGCCAGTCCTTTCTAAATCAATGTATAGTGCTGACTTCAAGTTTCCTTGTCACAACTGTGTGAAATGCCTGTTGGACTAAGTGGCTCTCCAGAGTAGTGATTTTCAAAATCATTCTTGCACATACACATCTTTGGTGGAGCTCAGAAGTTTTCCACTTTCAGCACAGTCGTTTTTTGGTTGTAAACTTTGCAAATAACTTGTTTTAATCCCAGAGAAGTAACACTGATGTTGACACATTATTGCTAACTTCTTTTTGATTTAGGTGTGAACTGTGAGAAGAACATAGATGAATGTGCGTCCGGGCCTTGTCTAAACCAAGGTTTTTGTATAGATACAGTCAACAGCTACACCTGTGTCTGTAGTGCGCCATTCACAGGTTAGCGATATCACATTTCCACTTTATCAACTTACTTGCACGCAATGTCACACTTTTTAGCTGCTGTAACTTTAGTGAATATTTCCATTTACATGTTTTAATTCTTACAAATGTGTCAAAATAGGCAAACATTGTGAGGTGGAACAAGATCCCTGTGCCTCTCAACCATGTCAAAAGGGAGGAGTGTGCCATCCAACTCCAGATTACACTTCTTTTACCTGTCGATGTGCTGCCGGTTGGCAAGGTATGCATGCATCAGCATGTGTTCTCATGTGTTTGTCTTGTTTTTTTCTCTGAAAGTCACAGTCCAACAGTGTGCCATTTATTTCTCATATTTTGTATCACTACTAGAATTCTGCTGTGTCAACTTATTATTTTTTTTGGTCCACAACTGTGTAGGTACACTCTGCACCGAGGATGTAAATGAATGCAAAAACAACCCTTGCAGAAATGGTGGTCGTTGCATAAATGGCGCGGGGAGCTACCTGTGTAACTGTCAGCCTGGATACAGTGGACACAACTGTCAGACAGACATTGACGACTGCTCACCAAGTGAGTTTCACTAATTTAGTCACCTTATTATTATTGGATCCAATATCATTGTAACTTGCACCAATCGTCTATTTTAAATGATGTTTGTCATATCATCATTGACTGGACATATTCCAGGTATGTAAAGTCCCCTGACACAAATACCAATGGTAGTAAGCCTGTGCATTAGTTTTAAAAATAACTCAAGCTAAAACAAACCAGAAAAGGGAAAGGTGCTCATACAGTTTCAGCCAGACTGCTGGTGGATTGTTGATAACTTACCACCTGTTAACACCTGTTAATTCATTTACTGTTATTTAAATAACTGGTTTGGTGATCCTTTCCTTCCTCTCTCTTTGGTCCTCTCTAGACCCATGCCTGAATGGTGGCTCTTGTGTGGACGAGGTTGGGAGTTTCTCCTGTAAATGTCGACCAGGTTTTGAAGGAGAGCGCTGTGAGACTGAGATTGATGAGTGTGCCAGCCATCCCTGCAGGAACGGTGCCACCTGCCAGGACTACGTCAACAGCTTTGTATGCAAGTGCCGACCAGGTTTTAATGGAATGCTGTGTGAGCGCAACATCCCTGAATGTACTGACAGGTAAGTGACATGTGATCCATTCAGTCTGTGTTTTACTATTACGTTCAATTTCTAATATAAAGTGACTGAAAAAAGAGAGAAAATAAATAGAAGCCCCGTATTTCTACAGTTATATTGTTCATAAGGGTGTAATTCATTAGTAGATTTTAAAGACTTTTCCTCTCTTAATGGCTGATTTTTCTTTTTTTTTCCTACATCCAGCTCATGTCTGAATAATGGGTCTTGCATCGATGACATTGGCAAATTTACCTGCCGCTGTCGTCCAGGTTTTTATGGGGAATTCTGTGAGTATGAGCAGAACGAGTGTGACTCTCAGCCCTGTAAGAATGGAGGCACCTGCACTGATGGCCTGGGCACCTACCGGTGCACCTGTCCCATGGGATTTAGTGGACACAACTGCCAGGTAAATTTTGTGTGTGTGTGTGTGTGTGTGTGTGTGTGTGTGTGTGTGTGTGTGTGTGTGTGTGTGTGTGTGTGTGTGTGTGCAAGTATGCAGCGTGGGTCTGTATGAAGTTGGTTTTAAGCCAGGTTTTTTTTTCTATTACAATGATTTCTGTCTAATTAGGCAACGTTAGAGTCATAAATTGTCATGATAGACAGAATATTGCACCCGATCATATTTGCTGTTTTGCACCACATTGTACCTGATATCAAGAAGGTGTCATGAGCTAGAAATGCTTTGCTACACAGTTAGCAAATTTCAGTTAGAGTGTATGCAAATGAAAATATCTCCTAAAAGAGGGGGGAGGGGGGGGTAGATGTGGTTTATTTCCATCTCAGCAGTATTTACAGATCATTTTAACACTTTCTGTTTGTATGCAGACCTATGTGAACCTGTGCAGCCAGGTGCGCTGCCAGAATGGTGGTTCCTGCTCACAGACGGCAACTTCCTGGACCTGCCACTGCCACCCTGGATGGACTGGACTTTACTGTGATGTCCCCAACCAATCCTGCCAGGATTTCGCTGCCAGGAATGGTGAGGAAGTGCTTACTGGCAGAGATAAGAAGCATGATAATGAACTAATGTTTATGTCAACCCAAGGAAAAAGCCTGAATGAAAAGATTTAAATGTTAGCTGTAGCCTGACATGGATGATTTTGTTAGCTTCCTGTTTATCCCACCAAATCTTGAACTGGGCTGTTATGGTACACTGTAAACTCACCATGTGTGCCTTTCTGTTTGACTGTAGGTGTGCAGTTGGAGAATGTGTGCAAGAATGCTGGACGGTGTATGGATGTGGGTAATTCCCACAAGTGTGTGTGCCAGCCAGGATACATGGGCAGCTATTGTGAAGAGATGGTCGATGAGTGCCAGTCAAACCCTTGTCGCAATGGTGCTACATGCAAGGATTATCAGGGCGCATATGAGTGTATAGTAAGTGCCTTCCCAGCTTTTTTATGGATATATGTTTGCTTCTACATGTGGGTGTAGATGTGTATGTTTTGGCAGGTTTTATGTTCAAGTTTTATGTGCAAACAAGTGAACTAACCTTTGTCTTTTATTTCATTGTATCAGTGTAAACCCGGCTACCAGGGGGTGAACTGTCAGTATGATGTTGACGAATGCCACTCTAAGCCCTGCCTAAATGGAGGAACATGCATCAACCTCATCAACCAGTTTAAGTGTGCTTGCCCACATGGAACATACGGTATGTCCGCATAATAGAAGATTAAAATAAATAAATAAATAAACCTTTCCTGCTGTTTTAGTTGTTCTTGCAGTGAGAAGCAAGTGTTGAAAGTATGTTGTAGTTTGCATAAAAACAAAGATTCTCCAGGTGGCTCTAAAAAATAAAACTAAGAGCACATTAAATGCCATCTTCAGTCATAGCTGTCTGTTCTCTGCATTATAGGACTCCTGTGTGAAATGAATGTGGATGACTGCGCCCCCAAGCCTGGCTCTTCGGAGCCTCTCTGTAAGAATGGAGGACAATGTGAAGATGGTGTGGGCGGTTACAGGTGCATCTGCCCTCCAGGATTCACTGGTGACCACTGTGAGGGGGATCTCAATGAATGCAAGACTCGGCCCTGCCACAGTCACGGCAGCCTTGACTGCATCCAGTTGGTCAATGACTACCAGTGTCGCTGTCGCCTTGGATACACAGGTACATTCATATTGAAAATGACATAACAGCACCACAAATAATTATTCTCAATTTTATAAAAGGCATTAGTTTTCTTTTTCTGTAGTTTTTGAGTAATATAAATATGTTCCCTCACCTTGTTTCCTCAGGTCGTCATTGTGAATCCATGGTGGATCTCTGTCTGTCCAGACCATGCCAAAATGGTGGTGTCTGCTCTATGAACATGAGCTCGGTACACGGCTACACCTGTTTTTGTCCTCGTGTAAGTTGTCTTTAAAGTCAGCCCTTTCTCTTTTTAGCTCTGCTGTCGATGGCAGACGACAGCCAGTGAAGCTGATCCGGTACTGTCGCGCACACTGTCGCTTTTCAGAAGCTGCTTTTTAAAAAAAAACAAGATTACTGCCACATCTAAGGTGCATAACATAGCAACAGCCCTATGACATGTAAACAGTTAAATGTGTTACAATTTACCAGTGTGACAGTGCCAAGGTGATGTTTTTCCTTTTTCCAGCGGCTACCTAAGCCACACGTTGTGCCTTCGCGACATCAGCTCCTTGTTGCTGCTTTCAAGTTCAAAAATCTTACTCCATTCTGTAAAGGGTTTCCATTCCAGTCATATGCTAAGTGATAACAGTAGACTATAAAAGTTGGCTGTTTGCCCTTCTTTTATCGGACCGTCAGTGTTTTCATACTAAATGCTTGTTTTTTCTCTCCACTAACCTCTCCTATCTATTCTCGTTCTTGCTTCAGAGGGCCACACCAGGGCTCAGGTATAGTAGACTAGCAGCAGACTTGTAGGAAAAACTAAATGTAGGCTTATTATAAAAGTTTGCCTGAAAAAGTGTCAGCTCCAAAGTTGTATTAGCCCTTTACAAATGTCAGCTTGACTTTATTACTATCACACTTAAACAGCACATATGCATGTTGTGTTTTATAGGACTATACCGGATTCAACTGTGGGGAAATGGAGGGTAATATATGTGCAAAAGTACAATGCCAGAATGGTGGACGGTGTGTGAAGGCATCTGGCCACCTGTACTGTCAGTGCACGGAAGGCTTCAGTGGGCTATACTGTGAGAATGAAATGAGATGCTCATTGCCCTGCCAAAATGGAGGAACCTGTGTGAAAGATACAGCATACCCATACCAGTTCAGCTGCCACTGTCCACTGCACTTCTCTGGACGATACTGTGAGAACAAACAAATGGATCCAAGTCTCCCACGCTGTCCTTACCCGCAGTGTGCGCACCAAGCAGGAGATAACGTGTGTGATGATCAGTGTAACAACTATGAATGTAAGTGGGACGGAGGAGACTGCTCGCTCAAGGTGCAGCATCCTTGGGTAAACTGCACGGCCTCGGTTCCCTGCTGGGATCGCTTTAAGAATGGACGTTGTGATAAGGAGTGTGACAACCTCGGGTGCCTTTTTGACAGCTTTGAATGCCAAGTGACCTCAAACTCCTCCTGCAAGTATGTGACTCTCCTCTTTATTTTGCTGTTATATAAAAACTAAAAAAATGTGTTTAAAATGATATCATTAACTCTGGATTTTTGCTTTCTATTTCAGGTATGACAACTACTGTGCAGACCACTATGGTAATGACATCTGTGACAAGAGCTGCAATATAGAGGCTTGTGGTTGGGACGGCCTGGACTGTTCTCACAGTGTTCCTGCCAAGTTTGCGGGTGGCACACTGGTTCTTGTGGTCCGACTGCAGCCTAAGGAGCTACTAGGAGACCTGAGGGGCTTCTTGCGCTACCTAGGTGCTCTGCTGCATACCAATGTTCAGGTGAAGATGAACAAAAATAATGAACCAATGGTTTTGCCTTACTTTGGAGCAGAGAAAGAACAAGGACAACATGCCCACAGAAGCAAACGGGAGCTGCACAAGGAGGTTATTGGGTGAGGATAGTTTATGATACAACACACACATAATTACTTGTTTTTTTGCATTTCTTTGCAAAATGGATCACCAATTATTGCTTGTTGTGACTGATTTTTATATTTTCACTTCTGTCTACACAGCTCTGAGGTGCACCTGGAAATAGATAACCGCGAATGTTCCCAGAGTTCCTCTCACTGTTTTTCAAACACAGAAGAAGCTGCATCTTTCATTGCAGCAGCACACATCAAGGATAACCTACCTTACCCTCTAGTGTCTGTTGACAGTAAGTAGATCTGTCATTCAGAAATGAAAGGAATTTAAGTGCTTTATTTTTAAATGAAAACGTCTGGTATTTACAGTTGTCTTTGTACCTTACAGGTATTCCAGAAACGACTATAACAGAACCATGGATGTATCTGATTGGAGTGGCAGTAGTTGTTGTTCTGCTAATTCTGGTGCTGGGGATGCTAGCAGCCAAAAGGAAACATAAAAGTAGTGTCTTGTGGCTGCCTGATGGCTTCATGGCTGCTAAAAATGACAAGAGGAGAGAGCCTGTTGGACAGGATGATTTTGACATGAAGTGAGTTAACACACAAATGAACACTTCTGCTAATTAGTATTCAAAACAAGGCATGAGATGGTGCAACTACTGAGTGAGAAATCATCCAAGAGGAAAAATATATTTTTTTGGGTTTTTTTTTTTTTTTAGATTATCTAGGGTGAACGTGTTCAGGTAAAATTAATAAAACATATGACATGTTGTGCACATTAGAGTAGGTAGAACAGCTCAGTGGCATCAATAGAAGATTGTGTTTGAAATGATCACATTGAGCTTTCAGTGGTCAGTATTTGAGTATGACATAGAGCATAGCTAAAACATAACAGGCATGCTGTCTCATGGAGTAAATATAAGCAGGAAGAAAAGTTCTTGTCTTTAAAGCAGCCTTTTTTTTTTTTTTATCAGAAATTTCAAGACCGATGGAAGCATGATTGTTGGAAGTCAGAGATGGCAGGAAGATGAGGTTCCATCCAAGAAACCACGAGTAAGTAAAAGTGAAAAATAATACTCCAAATAAATCCTGTGGATTGGAGTAATTTCAGTTAAAAAAAAGTAAAAAAAAAACAAAAAACAAAGTTTATAACATAAAGAAGGATTTTGGTTGTTGTGAGTTTTGCTGTGAGCTTTGTTGCTTTTTATAGACTGAAGATAAGCCCTTGCTGCCGATTGCTCTGGATGGAGGTGTTGATCGAAGAGAGTGGACCCTGCAGCATCGTAAAGCTGCTGACATCACCCTTACTCCTCCGCAGGCTGACCTGGATGCCGACTGTCTGGATGTTAATGTCAAGGGACCTGGTGAGGGGGGGGAAAAAAAAACTGACAACCTGTAGATTTGATCAGTTTTCAAAAATCTGTCTTACTAATGAATCTTTCCTCTTTCAGACGGTTTTACACCTCTGATGCTGGCATCATTGCGTAGTGGAGGCCCAGATTGCAGCCTGCATGGAGAAGAGGAGGAAGAGAGTGGAGATGAACCAGGACCAAGTGTTATTTCAGACCTGATCGCTCAGGGTGCTTCTTTGATAGCTCAGACTGATCGTACAGGAGAAACTGCTCTTCATCTGGCTGCCCGCTATGCCAGGGCTGACGCGGCTAAGAGACTGCTGGACGCTGGAGCGGATCCAAACGCCCACGACAACATGGGTAGAACTCCACTGCATGCAGCTGTGGCAGCTGATGCTCAGGGAGTCTTCCAGGTGAGACAACTCTGTAATCAAAAGCAGATATAACAGTTGTGAAGTCATAATTTTAATGGTCAGTCATGTATCATTCATGATATCTTGCATCCTTGTATTCTTCCAGATTCTGATTCGTAATCGCGCGACAGAGCTGGACGCCAGAATGAATGACGGCACCACTCCGCTGATCCTGGCAGCCAGGCTGGCTGTGGAGGGCATGGTGGAAGAGCTGATCCACTGCCATGCTGACATCAATGCTGTGGACGACCACGGTCAGAAGACAATTTCTCTTCTTTGTATAAAGTCTCGCTTTTAAATTTGATGTCCAGTGTATGAATTAAAGAATATGCTAATATAGTAATTAAAGAAAATGGACAAGCTCCCAAACTCGAGCTGTCCATCAAAACTTAACTTGTCTCTACAGGTAAACCTTAACTTTATGCTTAATTCACTTCTTTTTGATTTGGTTTGATAGCAACAGCGGGGACTTATTGTGCTCAAATTAGTAGCTGAGTTAAAGTTGGAAATTATATGTAGCAAAAAAATTATGCTGTAAATTATTTTGTAATAACATATTTTCTGGCTAAAACGGGCGTGTTCCTATTTTTTCTTACCTTTTTAGGTAAATCTGCTCTTCACTGGGCAGCTGCAGTTAATAATGTGGAGGCCACCCTTGTGCTTCTGAAGAATGGAGCCAATCGTGACATGCAAGACAATAAGGTGCGATGTTTTGTTTTCATTTAGGCTATTTTCAGCAATTGTTTTGTAGTTCATGTGCTAATTATAAATACTGTATATCCATTGGTAATAACGACTCCACATGCAGTTAGTACAAGTAAAGATATAAAATAGATGAAGTAAAAACAAAACTGCAATTATACTTCATAGTGCAGAAATTTCTCTTTGATTTTTAAAATGTCTTAAAGATTAAAAAAAGAACAAAGTCATCCATCTTTTCCGCATTGACACTGACTCAGCACCACACCCTGTATGGGCTAAACTGAGTGTGCATAAATAAACTGTGTAAGAGTTCAAGTTCATATTAAAATATGTGCTTACCACATGAAGTCTCACACTGAGTGCCATATTCACGATTTGCTTTGCTTCTTTCAGGAGGAGACTCCATTGTTTCTTGCAGCCCGGGAAGGCAGCTTTGAGGCAGCTCAGGTTCTTCTTGATCACTACTCCAACCGTGACATCACTGATCACCTGGATCGGCTTCCCCGTGATACAGCCCAAGAGCGCATGCATCATGACATCGTCCGCCTTCTGGATCAGTACAATTTGGTTCACAGTCCACACAATGGGCCTAATCACATGGGTGGAGGAGGAAACTCCTCTGTTATGTGCGGAGCAAATGGTGCAGGCTACATTGGCATGCGCCCTGGACCACAGGGGAAGAAGAGCAGAAGGGGTGGGGGTGGCACAAAAGTGGGAGGTGTTGGTGGGGGACCCAAGGAAATGAAAGACATGAAGGCAAAGAGAAGAAAGAAACCTGCAGGTGGAGAGGGGACGGGATTAAGTGCTGGAGTGGGAGGAGGAAATGCCGGAGGTACATCAGGAGGGAGCACCAATGGTGTCAAGGCAGCAGGGGGACTTCCAGAGAGCTCTGTCACCATGTCACCTGTTGACTCCCTGGAATCACCTCACTCCTACACAGGTGATGTTTCCAGCACCGTCTCCACCACAGCAAATTCCCCACCCCTCCTGAGCAGTCCCACCTCCAGACAAATGCTGCCCCCTGTCAGCCATATGTTGGGACAGCAGCAGGCCTGGGTGGGCATGACTAAACATGGCTACAACAGCCCCATGTTTGGCCTTGTTTCCCATCAGATTGGAGGATCCCACCCTGGCATGGCCCAACACCACAGCCAGAGTTGTGGTGTTGGGCTGACCCCGATGAATGTCACCATGACCAGGGAGCAGCTGCCGCCCATCGTCACATTCCAGATGATGCCCGCTGGAGCAAGCCAGGCCATGCTGAAGCAGCCTCAGCAGGGACAGGTGCAAGTCACACAGTCCCAGGGTCAGAACCAGACTCAGAGTCACTCCCAGCAGGGTCCAGGCCACCTCCACTGCACCCAGGGTATGATATACCAGATTCCTGAGCAGATGGGCATGGCTCATGGGCTCCCCCACACCCTGCATCATCCGCCTGTCGTCAACCATGGAGGGATTGAGGGCCAGTCTCGGGCACCTCCCTCCTATCCAGCAATGCAGAGCCCAGTGGATAAATACCCAACACCTCCCTCCCAGCACAGTTATACCACAGCGGGCTCAGAGGGCACGACACCCAGCCACTCTGCCCACCCACCCAGCGAGCACCCGTATCTCACCCCTTCACCCGAATCCCCCGACCCTTGGTCTTCCTCCTCACCACACTCCAACTCAGACTGGTCTGATGTCACCACCAGCCCCACCCCTCTGGGGAACTCCCACCACACACTGCCGTCATCACACCACACACACATTCCAGAGCAGGTGCAGCTGCAGCCGCAATCGCAACAGATGCAGCAAGCCTCTCAACAACCTCAGCTCGGAAACATGCAGGTGTTTGCGTAGGCCCTGCCAGAAGAAACAGAAGCTGACTGACTTTGAGATTCTGTGTTCTTAAAAAAACAAAACACAGTAATCCAATGCGTGCTTTTCTCACCCTCTCTTTAATTCTTTATTTTTATATAATAATCAGTCACCTCTTATATTATCTTCTCTTTGTGCTTAAGAAGACTGTTTTATAGTTTCTTAAACATTTTTGAGTAGAAATCAAAGGCATGGTGTCAGCTGTCAGAAGCTGAAGTGTTTTTTCCTCCCCTATATGGTTCTTCTGTGTCCAGTAATGCATTCTTTGCTTTCTGTTGGCTGGGTCAAGACTTTTCTTTTTTTTAAAAAAACAACACAAAAAACAAAACAAACTGTTTATCCAGGGATCATCGAGGAACTTCTGACCAGATGGTGGTCAACTGACAGTGCATCAGAATAATAGACTGCTGAGATGAACACTGAGAGAGGACTGGGGACTTCCTGCTTTGGAATTGTCTGTCTTATTTTTTTTTTTTAATCTCTGTGCTAAAAATGATCTGTGTTCAGTGTGATAAACCTGCCAGTACTAACTCCCCATTGAAACAATTCACTTTACTTTTTTTTTTAATGTAATGGGTCATATTCAGACAATACTTTTACTCTCAAAGCAAAACTACCTGTTTGTCGCATTCTTGCTTTGCATTCATGTTTTTATGGGGCTAAAGAGGAGGTTTACTAAAGGGCTGTCCCATGATTTGAACAACACCAGGAAAATGTCACATTAAAAGTATATACACACTTATTACTGCGCAGGTCTGCACTTTTTGTGAAAGTTTTGCAAGTGTTTCAGAGTTTTGATTGAAAGTGACTCGTGTTCGATGTTCCTATCAGACATCTGCCTGCACACTTCAAAAGGTCATAAAATGGAGTTGAACCTGCACGCCGTAGTTGCAGTCCATTTATCATGCAATTTTTTGAAGGCACTTACTGATACAGAAATAACAGGCGTTTGTGGTTGTCTCTGCAGATGGTACAGCTATATTTGAGTAATTAATATTGAAAATCATACATTAGTTTTTACACACTCTGTTACTGTTTTGTCACCAGATTCAGTATGTTGTATATTAAAATGTACATACACGTAGAGCATGTTATGTTTTTGACTTTTTTTAAATGTCTGGGTTTTTTTTTTCAGTACGAATACCCTAATACTTCCTGGATGAGTCTGAATCTTACTGAGGTGAATCGCCGTACCTTTAAGATGCTTCTTATCTAAATGGTGTTTCTTCCAAACTTATCTAACCAGTCTTACAATCAGTGTGTCTCCGCACTTTGTAATGGTTATAAATCAAGTGTCGATGTAAGGACAAGGTTGTCTTCCTTCTTAAGGTTGAGCAGAGTGTTTATGTGACTGCTATGTAAAAACACAGACAATCGTTCGCGGTTTAACTTTTGGATCTCACGTACCAAATTGTGTTTTATTCAGCCAAAAATGTAAAAACTGTGTTCAAATTTGTCATTTGTGGTTCTTGTTTGCAAAAGTCAGAGATACATCCTGTACAAACAAAAACTCCACCTTCCTCTGGAGTTACACGTGTAGTACCGGCCTATAAATTTCCCAGTTACACGTTTATAAGAATGTAGGGACATTCAGGCATCAGACTGTTATTTTTTGTTTTGTTTTTTTTAATGAATTGCATCAGCTCCAGTGCATATACAAGGTTATGGGGTTATGTCTACGTTCTGTATATAATTTTTTTTTTATGTTTACTGTGCTCTTCTTTGTTAACCAGGTAACCCATAATATACATTCAGTATGAAGTAGTTGTTTCCATGTTTGAATGATGTAGAACTAATCAGTTGGATTAAAAAAAAAAAAAAAAGATCAACCAAATGCTTTAACTGCAATAAAGCCCAGATCTTCATAGATTTGTGCACATATGTTCTTTGTCAGAAACATGCTTTGTGTTTCAGCAGGTTTATGCATAGTAATTTTCAGTGATTTATAAAATTTCAGCTGGTATACTGCTCAGTCTGGTAAATATGAAGATATAAGTTGAGACAGCAACTTCATTATTTATTCCCAATTTATTCAGTCTTTCATGTGCATGAATCTTCTTGGTAAGTGGTAAATGGACTGATGTTTAAATGGCACATTTCAGCTCCTACTGAGCAATAAAAGCCACATTCATATAGTACTTTGGTTTATGCACGCACAGCTGGTCCTTAATCCTTCCTCAGACTGTATAGAGCAGCACTTGCACTGCACATAAAACAGTTGAGTAAAGGTTTGAACTTGTATATCCTCAAAGCATGGCTTTTGCATTGTAATGCCTGGGATTTTTATATAATATACATTTAAAGTACCAGTCAAAAGTTTGGTGAGTGTGTACAAACTTTGGTACTGTATGTACTGAAACATCACTACATAAATACACCATTGCACTGAAAAAAGTTTCAAAAAGCCAAAATGAGTAGCTTCTGTCCTTTAAATCTATGTATGTGCCAGCATATAAAGCTAAAGCAGTGTTTCTGGGTTCTACAGGACAAAAGTAGGAAAAAGCATCACGTAACTCCAGTGACATGCAGAGTTCCCATTGTGATCACTGAAAGCTGAACACTTTAATAAGTCAGCTGACTACGTGCACATGGACAATTAATGCACTGCTTTCAGCTAAAGAAGTTAAAATACTGTGTTGCTTTTTACAGTTTCACAGTTTATTCAGAAATAAAAACCTGTATCAGACATGACTATACATAAATTAATCATTTATGAAATGGGACTCCCCAAAGGTTGTCCAGAACTTATAAACAAGGGCCTAAACATCAGATAATTAACATAAAATATGTTTAATTCCCACCATGCATTATACTAGATCACTGAAAATATTTTGAAAATATTATTAAGGATCCCAAAGTGTTGTAACACTAATCCAATACATCTTCAATTAGTGTGATTGTGAAAATAGTAGTATTTATTAGTATTAGTATTTATAAGTATTGACTTCAAATGTGAAGCTATTTCAGATTTTGAAGAATCCCAGCCATACAGGATTCAGAATCAAACATATTTTAGTAGCAACTGTTGTGTTAATCTCTTTTCAAAAACAAAAAATACATTTTTTGCAGTGCTTTTCTAGCTTTCTCCAGATCTGTGGACCTCTGCAGGTCACAGTAAAAGTTGTACATTTAGGTTTGCATTTCTTTCTTCCCAAAAGTTGTTTTTCCCTTATGTGTATGAGAGGAAGTCTGTCATGTCATCTAAATACTAGACTATCCATTAAACAAGCGTTGTGAACAATGTTCAGTTAACTTCAGACGTTTATAGCCATAAAACCTGCACTGCAAATGCAAATGATCTCTTAATTGCAGAAAATTAAGACTACTATTTCCTGTCGAGAAGGTACTGCAGTTAGTTGCCAGACCAGGTGGCGGCGCTGAGTCTGATAGGAACCCGAAGACGACGAGTAGACGAAGAAGAGTTGCGAACGCGGAAGTCATCCAGGCTCTCATTTTTTTTATCTGGACAGGATTTTCTTCCTCGTGGAGACTACTTCGCTGTAATCTACTCTTTCTTTTGGCGGAAGTGTAAACCGGAATGGCAGGTAGTGATGTGGCGGTCGGTGTGAACGGAGTGAAAAGTTAACGGACGGTTGATATCCGGCGCGGGTCAATGGACGCCAGGACTTGAAGAGCTGCTGTTTTGACAGCTGGGTTAAGCCACCAGTACCCGTGTCTGTCTGACAGAAGGAACCACTGAGAACAGACAGCAGAGGATTAAACTCGACAGAGCAATTTCATTTGTGCATCTGCGAAGTTACCTCTTAAAGAAAACAGAGGTGAGACCAGCTGTCAGCGACTCTTCACCAGTGTTTCCTTTTTTGCCAGAGTAAAACACCTGCTTTTGCTCCCAGCAGCCCTCTTGCAGTCCTCATTTTAGCTCTTCTGCATCCACTGGGTGTTTATAGTCTCCTCTTGCTTGTCAACCTACTCACTGACAAGTGGGTATGGCTTCTTCCCGGCTCAAGTACCTCTCTCTGGGCGTGCTGGTGTTCCAGACCACCTCCCTGGTGCTCACCATGCGGTACTCCCGCACCCTGCAGGCCGAGGGCCCGCGTTACCTGGCCTCCTCAGCTGTGGTGGTGGCAGAGGTCATGAAGATTCTCACCTGTGTCCTGCTGGTCTTCAAGGAGCACAGTGAGTTCTTGTAAACTTTTCATGATCTGTTTTAAATGGTAAACCACATTGATCCCAGTTTCCTCAAGGCCACAGTGAACTCTTAGGTCTTAATTTGTGCAGAAACTTGATATTAAAGAACCCCATCACTCAGGAGAAGCTGCAGTACCAGCTTAGGTTTGTCTTTTTTTCAATGACAAAGCATTAGTATTGACCTATTTAAGCCCAAAACATAAACAGTTAGTTTGATTTATATATCTTCTTCCTAATATTAAAGAAAACTGTCCCATTGACTTGCCTCTCTGTTAGTTAGACCTGTGAATGAGCAGCTCCTGCAGCAGGGAGGCTTTAAGACGAGGAAGTATGTACAGTAATTTATGTGTTAAGATGAGAAGTATGGGTTCAAACTGCTGCAAGGCCAACAGTGTAAATACCTTGTAACTAAATTGCTTTCATTTTTTTTAAGTCTCAGTTTTGTGTGTGCTAATATGCTCCTCTTCAATGTTTAGTAATGTTTGGATCTGATGGTTTCTTCATCCAAGATCACATTTTCTTATTTTCTCTGTTTTATGAATATAAGCAGCCATACAGCAAGTCTGTGTGCCAGCTTTTGGCAACAGACGGCCTTTAATACGACCCATTACAGTACCAAAAAGTACCGAGGCTTAATGCTCTGCCAAACTTTAAATCTTTTCATTTTAAATGAACTCTGCTGACCCAATTTTAGTTTGAAAACTCTGGGATTGTGTTTTAGTCTGGAGGGCAGAGACTAAAACTTTTGAAAACAACACTACACACGCCCATATGAGCTTCCTGATTGGGTATTATCAGTCAAAAAAAAAAAAAAAAAACTGGGCCAAAACCTTGTAGCTATCTTATCTATGCCTTTTGTCATTTCATCTTTCCCTCGTGGGTTGCCGTTTCCCATTGGCATTGCTTCACTCTGGTACCGTATTTGCTTTGTGACGACAGTCAGTCTTTGTTTTGTGCTATCATGATTGCCTTACACTTGCAACACTTTAACTTCATTGTTGATCCTTTGGCTGCTGTTTGCACAGTTACAAACATCCCCTGTGTGCACGAATGGTCATGTGATATACCTTTGCAGGCATTTTAGTATAGCCAGAATCTATTTCTGAAACTACTGAAACGCTCACTTGGATGGAGACCATTTTAAAATAAGAAGCACTCCAAGAGTGCAAACCTCCGCCAAGGCAGCTCGCTCTCTGAGCAGTATTTACTTTTATGGGAATAGTATTGTTGTTTTGTATGTATATTCATTTGTTTTCTTTGTTCTTTTTAAATGTACTTTGTAGTGCAGATAAGGGTAGCATGACAGATGTTTGATTACACAGATATGTAGGAGTAGGTAATGGATAATAGGCATTGATTCTTAAATAACTGGACATGAACAAGCCTGTCTTTGAAGTCCTGCTGTGCTAAAACCTGAGCAAACAGTTGATTTAATGAATTAGTTAGGAGATTTTTGGACAATGACACCACACCAGTTTTAACTCGAGAGGTTTAATACAAGTATTCCATTAACTGTGTAGGAACTACAGCCGTGTTTATACATAGTTTCCCAAAGGTAACTGGGCAGTTAACTGACAAACAGTTTCATGGCCAGTTGAGATCTGGTGTCCTGAAAGACCACAGAAGACAACTAAAGTGCATGGTGACAACATTATTTCCATGGTTAAGAAAAACAGCTTCACAGCATCTAAGTCAAGCACACTCTCGAGGACGTAGGTGTATCACAATCAAGAGACTAGCGGAATATGAAAAACTGTGAAATGAAATACTCTGGAAGCACTGAACTAACTCCTCAGTCATCTTTGCTTACTTTCATTTCACCCTGTTAAAGCTACCAGACTTGGTTACAAAATAAAGTTATATATATGTATTCTGTCTTCTTTCCACGCTTCAGATTACAGCATGCGAGCTCTGAACAGCGTGCTGCGTCAGGAAATCATTCACAAACCCATAGAAACACTGAAGCTGGCCATCCCCTCTGGGATCTACACACTGCAAAACAACCTGCTGTATGTCGCCCTGTCCAACCTGGACGCAGCCACCTACCAGGTACAACGCAGGGCAGGTTATGTTATCGAAGATCAGACTGCTTGAATCTGCATCACTTACAGCCAGCGTGACTATTTGGATGACTTGCAGTTTTTCCACTTTGTCTCCCTCAGGTGACGTACCAGCTGAAGATCCTGACCACAGCCCTGTTCTCAGTGTCCATGCTGGGCCGCAGGCTGGGTGTCTACCAGTGGCTCTCTTTGCTGATTCTAATGGCCGGAGTGGCTCTCGTGCAGGTGCCGTGCATTTTAATGTCTCTTATAACTGCTCGTATAAATTGTTTCTAGAAATGGTTAAAAAAAAAAAAAAAAGAGTTATTTCAATCAACAGAATATTGCATCTTTTATTTGCTCTCTTTTCATCGAAGAATATTTTGGGATAGTTAGACATAAAAACCTCTAAGGATTTTAAGCTTGCCGGTGTTTATATTGAACTGCAGCGTGGATCAGTAGAGGCTTCGTCAGGGCTTTACAAGTGTTTACAAGAGTAAAGATGCACCTTATAAGTTGATGGAGGGAAGCTAAGAAATCTGTTGAGTCTGGACAAAAAGACATGCATGAAGTAAAATAGGTTCATGTATTCAAATTGCAGCCAGTCCCACCTTACTTATTTGCATCAAAAGAGCGTATTTATGTTAATAAAGAGACTGGAAAAAGCAGCGTTTACATGCAGCTGGCACCTAATGTGCTCTATCTAGTAGTCCTCTTTGTCTGTTAAGCATTCACTCACTGGAAGTGTGCCTGCTTTGATTTGTTCTGATATTTAAAGGCCAAATAAATAAAGAGGCTTGTACTAGAAGATCCAGTAAATGTTGGCCACCAGTGGCAACGAGGGATTTGGTGATGAATGATGTGTCATAACAGGAATGACTGTTTTCATATCACCTCCTCCTCCTTCTTGGCTAAACAAAGAAAATGACAATCAGTCAGCTTTACACCTAATTTGAGAAATATTTAATCACAAACTGTTCTCAGAGCGTCTGAGATATGTGCAAGAGTGTGACCATGGCTTATCGGTAGCACCTCCCGAAGGCTCATACTGTCGCGTCAAATATGATGCTAGATGGCAACTCATGTGTTTCAAACTGCAGCACCTACAAACAAAAAGAAAACACAGTGAATCTGGAGATGAATTAATTGACTTTGCGCTAATGCTGCTTCTCCTTTTCACTGTTTATTTTCACGGCTGGTGCCGTTACTTTTCATCCAGCAGGGTTTGTTACGGTCCAGCTGGTGCTGATGGTGGAGGTATAGAGGTGGAGAAATTTGCCAAACAATAGCTCTGCTTTGTTCTGAATCTTTATTTATCCTGAAAAAAAAGTGTGAAATGTCTACAATAAATTTCTTACTCTGCACATCCAGAGGTCATCTTTTTTTTTTTTTTTTTGTGCATTAACACCCGTTTTTTCCTGCTTACTGCAGCACATAGTACAAGAAGTCACACTCTGCAGCATTTTTACAACTCAGCAAAGATGTGACGATGCCTGTGTGTGAATATTAGGTACCCAGTGTTAGGGATTCAGCGAGATTTGACTGTGAATGTTAATCATTACACAAAGTTCGGGCCTTACTAAGTACATACTTTTAGAAGTTTTACTAGAATGCATAATATTTATTCACTTGATATTTTTTTGGATCTATACACAACACAACTTTTTGCTACAACCTGTTGATTTTGAGAGTTAGTTCCTCTGAGAGCCCAGCCCTGCGATGCACTGGTTGTATGTAGGCCTGTCACGATAACAAATTTTGCTAATCGATTAATTGTCTCAGAAATTATTGCGATTAACGATAATATTG
>JAVDPK010000089.1:508522-535779 GCA_034780415.1 Cichlasoma orientale
TGGGACCTAAACTGTGACCAAATCTTAAGAGTAGAAAGCACTATGGGATTTGAAGTAACAGAAGATAGTTTGATAGGCAGTGATGAATAGATAATCGAGGCAGGCGAGAAGGGGGGAGAAATTGATTGAATTTCAAGTTTACACCAGATCAGATTAGGTGAATTTAGCCAGTAAGTCAATTTATGAATATGTGAGGACCAGTAATACATTAAAAAATTGGGTAGGGAAAGACCACCGTTAGTGGTGAACTGTTGCAATAGAGAAAGTCTCAGTCTGGGGGCCTTTCCACTCCACAAAAAAGAAGAGACCATCTGTTCCAAAGATTTGAAAAACTGCTTAGGCAAAAAAAGAGGAATACATTGGTATAAAAAGAGAAATCTGGGAAGCACATTCATTTTAATAACATTAATCCTGCCAATTAATGACAGAGGGAGAGAGTTCCACCTCTGGAGATCTGATGTAATTTGTGCAACCAGGGGAGCAAAATTTTTTGAAAACAATGAAGGCAAAGTACGTGTAATGTTAATTCCCACAATCTTGCTGTTTCTATTAAATGTATTTATTTAGATAACAAAGTTGACCAAAAATAAATTACATACATTTAAAAAGTATGCAACACATCCAAAGAAATGATTTTTTTCTGTGACTGCCAGCAGTTAACAGCCTCCAAAATGATTGTTATAATGAGTTCTTCCCCCTTTAACACTCCTTTCAACTCATTTCTTTTTTATGCTTTCTTGTTGTGTACATCCCCACAAACCACAGATTCCATTAAAGGTCAATATGTTCTAGGAGTGCAATCAACAATTTTGGCAGCTTCCCAAACATTTAATCAACTGAAAGCTCCATGAGTGCAACAGTAGAAAAATAAGTATGAGTGCATTTTTGTGCTGAGGATGTTTAGCACTGTCAGAGATTTGTATAGAAAATACATGATGCTAAAGCAAAACACCTGGCTGTTCTGTGGAGGGGGTGAATTTAAGTGCTTAAAGAGGTGAATCAGAATTAAACAACATGCAAATATTAAAGTTTTAGAGCACACAAAAACTAGAAAAATGTTGAGTTTGTCAAAGTCACTACATGTAGGATTTTAAATATATTCACTCCAGTTGGAAAGCTCTGTTGTAACAACCAGTTTAAATCAACCTTTGACTCACTGTGCCATTAAATCAATTCTAACCTGTACTGTGTTGTATCAGATACTGGTTTTGTTTTTGCTTAACATTTGCCTTATTGCTATACTTTTGTGAATGCTATAAAAATCCTAAGTATAGTGACTTTTATACATGGACATTCCATAAAGTACTGCAAAATAAAATACATTCATTTTTAAACAGTGAATATAAAAAAAAAAAAGACTTACAAAAACATTAACATTCATTAAAAAATTCGGAGGTAAAACTGGGTTTGTGAAGTCCCATTTTGTAACCTCGAGATTAGCATTTGTGGTGTGGCCATCCTGGAGTTTTGAAATCAGATGTGAAGAGAAAGAGTCTGACTGTAGAACTGCACGCTCATTTGCTGACAACTTGTTAATCACTTGTTATTAGCCAGTAATACCCCAGACAATCCTCCTTTCTGAAACACAAAATTGATTTAATTATGGGAATTTTTGACCATTCTTCCAAAAGCGCATTTGTGAGGTCAGACACTGATGCTGGACGAGAAGGCCTGGCTCTCAGTCTCCGCTCTAATTCATCCCAAAGGTGTTTTATCAGGTTGAGGTCAGGACTCTGTGCAGGCCAGTCAAGTTCTTCTACACCAAACTCACTCACCCATGTCTTTATGGACCTTGCTTTGTTTTGTTGCCTGTTCCCTGATTATCCCTTTGTGTATTTATTGTCTCAGTCTTCCCCTTGTCACTTGTCGGAGTCTCATTGTCATATGTGGCAGTGTGTTCCCGTGTTCCCACGTCTCCTGCATTTCTTTGTTGGTATTTCCCAGTTTAGATGTTGCTAGTTTCTGTTCCCCTGGCTGTTTAAGCTCATTTTGTCCTCTTATAATAAAAGTTCATCATTTTGTTAATTCACACCTCCTGCCTCTGTGTCCTGCTATTGGGTCCTCACCTGTTCACATGCCACATGGTCCGCTCGCACCGTGACAATGACAAGAACGCTGCCTCAGAGAGTTCAGACTGTGCTAAAGAATAAAGGTGGTCTTACCAAATATTGGCTTACAACCTCATTAGAATTGTACAAACTCTGTTTTTGCCTTATATACTGTATCAGATACTGTCCATCACTGCACCTATTTCCCATTTTCCTAGCAAAATACAAAGAAAGTGGCTCAAGACTTTTGCACAGTACTGTTTACAAGACTGAACAACATGCTAAAAAATTCCAAGCAAACTGAGCTAACTACCTCTATTTTTATACCTACCTTAAACCTAATTCTTAAGGATACTGGCTCCCATCAATCTTGTTCAACTTATCCCAGAAGCTTGTTTTTGAGCATATGTGCCTTCAATGGCAATTTGTGTCCATCAAGATTCCAAAAATATCTTCTGCATGACTTCAAAAGTGTATCTGGTGGACAGCTTAGGTCCAAACAGTATATAAAGTCCAGCAGACACACACCTTTGCAGCACTAGCCAAACCAGTGAGACCTCCACACCTTGAATGAATACACAGATGTCCACTGGGTCATCCTGTGGCTGCACATCTTCTGTGTCACATGCAGCCCCATCACTGTTTTATTCATCATGCCTTTAGCCTCCGTGTTTGTATTCTGTGTGATAAGAACATAAAGCTAGCATTGAATGAAGAAATACATTATTTCAACAAAGCTTACTTAAATGTGTATTCAGGAATACACTACTACTGTAATACTGTACATAACCATTTCATCCAAAGGAGACACTTTTGTCATAGTTTTAACTGGTTTACTGAATATACACCTTTACAATGGTAAATACATTTAGTTTAGTAATTGTGTATGGGTTATTGCATATTTCAGTGCCACATTGCATTGCATACAATATCCTCTAGTGGAGTCCAAGAATAAAAATAGGAAGCTAACCCTAATCCTAAGTACATAAATGTGTATCTGCTTAGGAATGTGTAAAAACTCACCATGGATTACAAAGGAGGTGCCCACGAGCCGATGAAGGGGACCTCGTAAACACAAAAGACAATTAGAACAAACTCTACTTATATTTCAACTGAATAAACTCACAAAGAACTCTCATTTCACCCTTGATGCAACAGTTGTGTAGTGATATTAACCAATCAGAGGAGAGAAAAAAGAATATTATATTATCTAAAATTTAGACACTAAGCAAGATATAATTCCCATTAAAGTTAGTTAATACCAGTGAAATATCTAAATCAAGGTTAACTCAAGGTTAAATTAAAAATAAGCACTACTACTTAGAACATTGAAAAGTTGGGAAGAATGGGAAGAATGGGCCCTTTTCCTGCATTAAACATGCACATTCAGCCTACTACACCTTTCAACAAAAAAAGAGTACAGAAATAAATGTTCATACAGTAAGTGGCCCTGGGCAGTCTGCAACTGCTCTGCAGTATCCTATTAACATTTTCTAATATTATCTAATTGTTTTTGTGATGTTAGGTGGATTTTCGAATGTTTCTGAGAGCTGATGGAAAGCAGCTGTCTCTCATTCAGCGTGCTAACAGCTTCCTTTGGGCACTGAGGACTGGCTAACATCTCCTAAATGAAGCTAGGCCATAACCCTCCCCACCATGTCTCAAAAAAATGGCACAGGGTTGAGCTAGCTTTGCTAACTATAAACTTCTAAAAGATTAATAACAAGTCATTAATACTCCTACAGAAATAAATATATTCAGGTATTTACTAATACATATTAATTACTTACCCTTGGTATTGATGCAAAAAAAAGTAGCTCTGCAACTAGTAGCTCTGAAGACCTTCCAACCTCCTGCTTGCTTTGATTTGGCCTTCTTCCAGGGTGTGGAGCATGCGCAATAGTTAACGATGAAATCCTCGCTGTTTTGAAGCGTTTACTTCTCATTGGGTGAACTCATCTACATCTAGTTGATCTGAATTCTCGTTGATTCAAATGTAACCAACAAGAAGGAATCATTTAACAAACATAAACATGATACAATTATATTAAGCAAGCATTTTTATATCTAAGTAATCAAACAAATGCCACATTTGACCTCTGATCTCACTTTTACATTTCGCATCTGCCTTTTTTTCAGATTGACCCCAAAATGTGTTAAATCTTTAAACAATATTGTCAAGAGAAAGTGAATCAAAATGATGTCAAGTATATTAAAAACACAAAGCTATGTCTACTGTATGTTGCAGTTAGAAGGGTATAAATCTTTGTTCTTTGTAAAGGTACTTTAAGAAGTTTGTAATGCAGTAAAAAGAAATAGCTTTGGGTTTAGTAGAATTTAATTTGAAGTAAGTTTCTCACCTGTCTCTCTGACCTCCACCCTAAATATTTTAATCTTTCTTCACTGTCAGACACAGTGAAACAGTGTTCTGTAGGTCTCTATGCATTTAGTGTACATGTCGGGTATATAGTTTTATTATTAGTAAGTCAATATGTTAATGTTGTTCTCAGCTGATATAAAAAAAATGTTTTCTATTCAAACTGAATTTATGCCTCAGTTCTTCAAAGTAAATGGTAATACCAGAGTTTGAAAGATGCAGATCATGAATCTTTTCAAGCCCCCTAAAAGCCCAAAGCTTAAAACCACATTTTACATTTTTAATTTTCAGGGTGGCGCAGTGGTTCTGTAGTCAGCTCTGTTGACCTGCAGCAAGAAGGTATGCTGATACATTTCTGTGCAGAGTTTGCATGTTTTCCCCGTGCCTACGGAGTTTTTGTCAGGGTGCTCCATTTTTCTCCCACAGTCCAAAGACATGATTGTTAGATCGACTGGTGATTCTAAACTGTCTGAAGGTGTGTTTATCGTATAAGTGGTTGTTTCTCTATCTGGGGACCAGTCCAAGTTGTACCCTGCCTCTTTCCCATCTGGCTAAAATAGTTAAAGGAACAATCTGACATTTAAAAAAATATACGCTTATTCATGTTCTTCCTAAGAATTACATGAGAGCATGAGAGACCAGTCTCATGTTCAGGAGACAGACACCCTCTCTATTTAAAAATAAATAAATAAATTAAAAAAAATATATATATATTTTTTAGCATAGTTCCCAAAATGTAAAGTTATCATTTAAAATTTTAATACTTTAAAAATTCCTCCACGCATGTGGGTTTGAAATGTTCAGTGTGAAAATCAATTTTCTAAATAGCTGCATCGTTCTGTTTTATGAGCCCTCTCTCTGCAGGTCAATGTAAACTCTGATTATTACAGACACAATTGGATTTTATCACAACTGTAAATCCTTGGCTTGCTCCATACCACATGTCACTGCGGGGCTATCAGCCATCTCTGCTGCCCTGTTGGCTCCATTCCTGGGAAAGTTTCTGAGTAGCCACAGTGGTATAATCCTGCTATTGCATCTGTCACACAGACAACATCCTGTGCACTCTAAAGATTGAGCCCTGTTCCATCTGCAACGGCCATAATCTGTTCTCCATCTGGCTGGCTCTTTTTTTTTAATAGTTGTCTCACATTTTCTGAGAGTCTCTTGAATGCTAAAAAATTGCTTTGTTTACAAATTAATTAGCTGTATTAGATTGGATCAACCAGAGAAACGAGGAAAAAAAAACAGCTGGGGAGGAGGATGGGGGTATGGTGCTGTTGTCATAATTGTCACCTCTGGAAAGAAAACATCATGCATCTGTGATTCCCAAAGTAGTTATACTTTGGGAACTATACTGTTTTTATTTGGAGGTTCCCTCTCCTCCACATTTTTTATCGGTTTCTTAAGGATGCTCCAGTTTCCTCCCACAATCCAGAGGCATATACAGTAAGCCATGAGGACTGGAGACTCCAAAACTGCCTACAGGTATGACTGTGTTCACTCAGTGTTTGTCCAGAGAGAGTATCTCTAATTTCTACCCTCTGCATGCTGGAAAAAGCTTTTGCCCTCCCGAGACCCTGACAAAAATTAAGCCAGTAGGGAGACCGAGTGAATGCATGACAGCATGTCAAAACCCACAGCTGGACCTGGCACCTTTGTTCATTTAAAGAGTCGTGAATCAAACCAGTGTCAGCATCTGCCTACAGTGCTGAAGTGTCCTTGAGCAAGATATTGAATCTCAGCCAGCTCCAGAGAGGCTGCAGTGTAGCTCATTATAAACAGAAAGCAGCTGCATTACATTACATTACAGTCTCCACTGTGTCGTTGGGTTATTACGTAGAGAAATTTTATACAGAAAGAAATATGTTTTGACATTGATAATAACAAATTATTCCACCACTGATAACTCGTACTTGCAAAAAATGTGTGGCAACATAACGGGGAATGGTCTGAACTAATAAGCACTGGGAGAGACGAGTGGGACGAGGAGAATTTGAGATTAATTTCAAGCCTGCAGCCATGTTAGCTGTTTTCCTGAACAGCTAACATGGCTGCCTTTGACCAAAAGGATATTATCACTTGAGCACTGTTCCTCTAGAGGTAAGCATTAACTGTATACCTAATTTCATGGTCCCAGTTGCAGAGATATTGCACTCAAAACAACAAATGTTAACCTCATATCAACACTGGAGGAAAAAGTCAGAAGGCCATAAAAGCCATTAGGATTCATGCTCTGAAAACCATGATGGTCTGTATACTATTTCATACCAGTACAAACATGTTGAGATCTTTCACAGGATAAATAATCTTTGGTTTGCCGGTGGTGCTCAAAGAAATGTCATGGGATCCCTTCAGTCATTCAGATTTATCCTCTGGGGATCACAGATGTCTGCACGGCATAGCTATCCATTAAAAAGTCGAGAAATTTCACAATCGATCAGCGTGGTGGACTGATTGATCAACAACGGCGTCCTTTGGGCCGTGTCAGCAGCAAGGCTAATGTGGGATTTGATTTTTGGCCGCTTGCGTGCAGACCTCCAAAAAGCTAAAAGCGTGTGGTACAGCAGCAGTGATGCTGGTCGAAAGCTGAAGCTGATTTGAAGGGAAAGCAGAAACAATAACTGCAGTGGGATATTTTCATTCTTTTTAACATGTGATTTTATGCCACTATGTGGTCTGCTGTAGTTCACCGGGTGACCTACATGCCAAAGGCTACGGCGGCGGGGGGCCTGGGTTTGAGTCCACCTCAGACCATTTCCTGTGTGTCCTTCTCCCTGCTTTCCTGTCTGCTGTCTGCACTTTCTTATCAATAAAGGCAAAATGCCATAAATAAGTTCTTTGTGTGTTATGACTTCTGTATTCTTTGCAGCAGGTGCTAAGCTAAAGGCTAACAGCCCAAACACAAACACGAGTAGCCCCCCTGGATTTTCCACATATTTTTGACACTACCCCCGGGTGACTGTGCACAGCTACAAGATGTAAGGACCTTAAAAAGTGTAACTATACAAACAATTGCCATGAGCATGAATTGCTGTGATTGCTGTGAGCATGAGGATCAGCGCTACTTAAATGGAGCAAATCTTTTAGATGAGTCTGCAGAAGAAGCACATGATACGAGAGATGTTTTGTGTTTCCATTACCCAATCCTGCATCTGCTGCTCCCCTCGCATGTTTTTCAGGAAGTTCAGTATGTCATCGATCCTGAGTACATCAGGAGTGAGAGATAAAGAATATCAGGGTATTGATTTCTCTTTTCAGAAGTGATCCCCTTACATCTCTTTTATCTTAGCTTATGTAACTGCCCCCGTTATCACTTCAGACTCAACTAGTGCATAGAGACTCAAATTTTGAGGCACTAACGAGAACAGATATGAGATTATGCTACATACAAGCATCAAAGGGTCTATGCAGATCTTCCTCTAATCCATAAACACAAAATGTAAAATGGTGCTTGATGTCAGCCTGTTTATTTTGGCTCAGAGGTTTGTGTCTGTACATCATCATTTATTTACTGCAGTGCAGAATTTCAATGGTAAATTATTATTTATATGCATGCCTTAGATTTTAAACCGCTCCTCCTGGCTCCACGTCAAAAGCTTAAAAACTTGGCTTCCTCTTTTGCTCCTCTGTGTGCTCAAATATTGACGGGGGAAGGCAGATGTACACAGACACAAAGACACACAAAGCTTGAGACACTGTAACAAACACGCACACACAGAGGTGCCTGGAGGCCTGTTGCCGAGTGTCATCTCTTTGTCATGAACAACCAGGGAAACACTCGGGTATGAAAAGCCAGCTCTGTCTGAAAGATGAACTTTGGCAGCCTGCTGAGCAGTAATGAGCACAGATGTGCATTTAACACAGGGAGTGTGTAAGTTTATCTGCTCGAAGAAACAAATAGATACATTCAAAAACTGAAACGTTTTAAGATGACAGCGCAGAGACGTGTAGTGATGCCATTCCATCTGCATCTTTTAACGGGACCGACCGGCATAAAGAATTCACAGGCAGTGTAAAGAGAAAAAAAAAGCAAAATCTGGTCTGGGAGACTTCGACTCCAGCTCTCGAAAACTGGTGAACTTTTGGCTCAGCATCAAACTCAAACATTGACACCTTCGGGTGGCACGCAGAGATGAATGGATTTCCAGCAGCAATGTTCGAAAACTAATTTAGATTCAACTTAAAAGATAAGTAAGCTGCTCGACCTGGCAATTTTGATTCAAGATCTTTCCCCACCTATGATCAAAGTACTCCCGCATTCCCCTTTAAGTCCTCGCTTGCTATTCCAAGGAGGACAGGAGTAGCTGAACACTGCTTTGGCATTTTTTTTCTGCTGGGTCTGGATTTTCTTTTCATCTGTTTTCTGATAACAAACTGTCCTGCCCCGCTGGATCCCTCCACAGTCCTTCACCCCCCCTGCTGCGCGTCAACTATTGAGGGAAGCATGACTCCAGATAATATGAAGTGTGCAGATGCTTGTGTCACTGTCAGCTCGCTACAGTCTGATGAGCACAGTCTTGGCTCAGTAGGTGAGGACTGTATCTACTGCTAAAACTCCATTGCAGATGCAGATATAAGCTGCCTGCCTCTCATTTCACATTGTTGTACACTATTGACTCATTAACTGCAGCCTCTGTAGCTGACTGCGCTACGCGGAGAACTTTTGGGACCCATCTAACCCCTCTTCACTCTCTTTAATTGCTTCGGATGCTCAAGAATCTCATTCGAGTTCCCCATTGGAGCGACATGTTGCTTGATGTAGGTTTAACGTGGATTCAGCACTCTGATACGCCCTTAATTACACACATAGACTAACGCGTAAAAAGCATAGATTGTGCTCAGTCAAACTGCTAAAAACAGACCAGTATATTCAAATCTCACCTGCACTGCGAGGCAAAAAAAGACAAATAGGGTGATCTGCATTTTCTTTGACACCATGTATTCACCTGCCTTTCCTCCCACTCGGCCGACCTACACAATACACCTACACACGAGCCTCGCACAGACGGGTGCATCTGACACATTTCATTCCTTTGTTTGGTCCTTTGCTGTGCAGTAACTCATTTTGTAATGAGCTCGGTATGGTTGAGGGCATTTTCTTTTTTTAAGTAAGAAAGAAAAAAATAACTGTTCTGTGTAACTGCCAAGTCCTTTGCTCATCTCATCATAAAGCAAACACTACAAGTGTGCTCATCATTCAGCCAACGCTTTCAAACAGCGTTCAAGTGAAGAAAAAAAAAAGCTGGAAAAACATCACTCTTTCAGTGCTCTCCCTCTCTCTCACTCTCTGCACTCTGCCTCCCTCATCTTTTTCTGCTCCTCTCTGCTGGTGCATCCACGAATGCTTTAGTTGAAATTATCACACAGGCTTTACCACATGCACCTGTTTTAGTAGCTGCTGTGCAAGTCACCTGTCTGATTTTCCTTCTTCTACTCTGTCGCTCACATACTCGTCCTTTGTTTTCTGCAGGGAAGTCTTTAGTGTTCTGCATTACAATGAACTCTAATAGAACTTCCACTGAAATCCCAACAGGCTGCATTAATTCATTCACAGGAAGCCGTTTCTGGGTTTCTTCTTTCTCTTCTCCTCCTTTTTCTTGTTCTTTTAAATCTCCACAATGTTTCATTATCTACCGCACAATTATATCCTCTTATCCTCCCACATCATCCCTGCGAAAGAGCTAAACTTCTCAGAGCAAACGTATCTGTGAGTCATAAAAAATAGTCCTTTCATCCGTTACCAGAATAGATAACTTACAGTAATCTAGCAGGACAGTTTAATGTACCAATGTGTGGGCGGTGATGTTTAATCAAGTGATGAACAAGAGGAACTATCACTCACATGGTCTCATCGTTCTGAAACTCCAGCTTGCCGGACACCTCTTCGTAGTCCTCCCCTGCTTTGGCAGTTCCCTCGACGGTGTGGTAGGGCACAGCCACTTTCCCCCTTGCTCCGGATGTCCTGTGAACCTTCACCTGCATGTTGCCAATGCTCTCGCTGACCCTCATGGAGTTACTCTCAAACGTAAAAATGCCAGCGTGGTCATCATCATAGATAGTGACGGTGGCAATGTGAGGATTGCCCAGGGCCGCTTTTGGAGGAATATGGGAGGAGATGCCCATCATGCTGTTGCTGGAGGTGATGGAGCTCGGTTCCAGGATGGAGACCTCAGCTCGGTGCACGATGCGTGGGTTACTGAGGCGCACATAGAAGTGCTCGTCTTCTTCAAAAATGTCATCATCAATTACACCAACTGTAAACTCTTTTGTTGTCTCGCCAGGCTTAAAGACCAAAGTGCCCTCAGCAAACTCGTAGTCTGAGCCTGCATTGGCAGTCCCGTCCTCTGTTCGGTAGTCCACCTGTGCAGGAAAAAAATCAACTTCATCAAATATGTAGTGACTGGAGTTATAATAAAAAACTGAATTATTAATATTTTAAGCCTCAAGCAGTTAAAATTGATTTAAAATTGACCTTGAGCATTTGCAATATTTGTGCTTTTCCTCTCACCTTAACAGTGCAGCCACTTTCTCCTCCATGCCGACTCACTGTCAGCTTTAGGGAGCCGCAGTTCTCGAAGCACTGGTAATGAGAGTTTTCAAACTGCAGGTAGATGGTGTTAGGATCTTCCTCTTGCCCGCTGGCCTCATGACAGCTCACCACCTTCCTGGCCTGGTCAGCGGCATGCTTTTTCAGGATGTTTCCAGCTCCGATCATCATGCGCGTGGCTTGAATGCGATAAAAGGCCCGGCTCTTCTGCTGTTGGACCAGCACTTGATAGTTGGCCATCTCAATCAGCTGTTCCATGTCTTTCTCTGGGTGCCTCTGTTTTAAGTCTTTCAGAGTACGAGCCATCTCCCTACGGGCCTCTTCTTCTTGATCTTGTTCCGCGCTCATCCCACCACCTTCTTCCACCCCCTCTAGCATCCCATCCAGAGCCTCTTTGGGGTGAGTGTGGGAGTTCACACCCTGTCCATCCATCTCTAAGTCCATTTTAGTAAACATGGCATCTCCCTCTGACTCAATGATAATGCCACGGGTCTTGTCAGCACGATAGCGCTTATGGACATACTTGTAGAAGAGCAGGCGGCGGTCTGCAATCCAGGCTTGCAGCACACACAGAGGGAAGAAGAGGAAGGTGAGGACTGCTTCCCAGACCTCCACTTGTCCGGGGGAAAACACAGACAGGATGAGATAAAGCCAGATGTAGGCGAACACGCTCCAGGCTGCGGTGACAAAAAACACCCGCAGGTGCTTTATCTTGCGGGTTTCATTTTCCGGCACCACATAGACACAGATGGCGATGATAATGAACATGTTGAATGCAGCGCTGCCCACAATGGTGCTGGGACCCAGTGATCCCGCCTCAAAATTATGGCCAATCACTTCAATGACAGACAGCAGGATCTCTGGTGCTGATGAGCCCAGTGCCATCAGGGTCAGGTTGGAGACCGTCTCATTCCAGATGCGCACAGTCGTTGTTGTCGTCTCACCATTGGGCTTCTTGATGGTGATCTCCTTTTCCTGAGAGGTGATGACCTCGATAGAAGACATGAACCGGTCGGCGATGATGGACATGCCCAGGAACATGTATATGAGAGCTGCAAAGTAAACAATGGCACGTGCCACCTTGTCACCCACTGCAGGGTTCTGGGGGTTCCACATGGGCAGCACCACGCCCTCTGAGCAGTTGTCATCACTGGAGCAGTTGCCTGGTGTGCTGCCGATATCTTCATGGCTGGTACTCCCGTGAGAGAAACGAGTGACTCCCGGGAGAAGAACCAGCAGGAGAGAGATGAACATGCCAGGAGTGGCAGGTGGAGCGCAGTTCAAGATACGCTTGTGCAGAAACATGATGGTGTGATGATGGTTTGAGTCTTCTAATGCTAGAGATCAGCGCACGTGACATGTGAAGGTTCGTATGAACCTCTGAAAGACAGAAAAAAAAGAAATGTGCGTGGTGGATGAGAAAGCCACATGGCAGATGTTCATTATTCAGTTATATTCTTAAAATAACCTCTATATGGGAAGGTTTAACATCACAAAAGTGCTCCCAGTCATGCTCTTTTGTATGTAAATGATGTGGGATCCATCAGTTTCGTTGGTCCGAGTTTGGAGAGCCAGAAATATTGGCACCTACTAATCGTTGAGTCACTGGTATTGAACTACCCTGTACGACTCCCACACATGTAATGTGGTCATTCTGTGCTAAACCGCAGTGAAAATGTTACCCTTTGCACCTGTAGTATCGAGGGAAAAACTGACTCAGTCCACCCCGTACTGTCGAGTTAGATGGGAGTCCAAATATAATCTTCGCTGACAATAAAAATAACAAGAAAGGAGCAGTTGTTCTTAGGTAGGCCTATTGGTATAGATATTAAAAGACTGTTTAAAGCTCTAGTGTCTACTTGAAGTCCAGCACACCTCTCAGATCTAGTGTGAAATATACAGTTGGATGCATAAATTTCATTCAATCAGCACCACCGTAGTTAAAAGAATCCAGCCCCCCCAGTATGGAACAGAGTGGGCATCAGTGGCAAGAGATATCTCACTGATAAAGTCAGAGCATGAAAGGGTGGAGTGGGGTTGCAAATCAGCTTGCACAGCAACTTGTGGGCAGGTTAAAGCAGCTTTAATAGCATGTGCTATGTGAAATTAACCAGACTGATGCTTAGATGGGTATCAGCTGAGGTATCAGCTGATGTGGGCTAGCACTGAGATCTGCTAATCTGGTTTGGTTTTATTTATATTTTGCATCTTACATAAGCAATTTAAACAATGTCAGGGGACAACCTAAACAATTTCACAGTCTTGGCAGCAGCATTTCAACAGCTTGAATGAACAATTCAGGGAGCACAGCACCAATATTCTCCCGAGGATTAACATCTGCATGACAGTGAACAGAGAGAAGGAGAGGGAAAACGCCCAGTAATGTAATCTGGTGCTTTCTAATTAAAATTTTAAGACTATCCCCATCTTAAAAATAGGTTGCATACCTAGAGCAGAAGCAGTCTGACACAGCTGTTTGTTTGGCACATGCTCTCATTGACATGCAGCAGTGAAAGGCAGCATTTTCCACTCTGACCTGCATAACAGGAAAGCACGGTTTCCATCAAGGTTACATTTCAGAGTGAAGCGGTGCAGCACAGATGCAGAAATTAAGCTGTCCTTTTTTCTGCTGTTAGCTCATAAATAAGTGACTAACAGATTGTATTTGTGCAACAACAGCAGCAACAGCTCGACACCTGTCTGCTGATCAGATTGAGCGAGAGAGATCAGCACCATAGACAGCGACTCCTGCAACAGGCTGGCCCAATGAGTGATAATGAAACAGCCTTTTTTTTTTTTTGACTGAATGAAATATCCCACATTACTGTTATTGGAAATCACATATTGATATCACCATTTACTCTTTCACTTTCAAAAGCAGATAAATGTGATAAATTGCTTCCTTCTGGCACATAATCCTGCACAAATTTTGAGTGGGTGATGTTTCTATGGCAAAAGCAAGCTCTCCGACTGCTGGGAATGCAGGAATACTATAGAGGGAAAAAATGTCTTTCAGTCTGTTCTGTGTAGTGTTCATTGACATGTATTCCTCACTGAAGTCACCAGGTAGCGACAAGTAAATGAGATACTGAAACCTATTATTCTTTTCCTCTGAGGAGTATAGATGTTTTCATGTGAGAAGCTTTCATATCCTGAATGCTCCTCACCTTCATGACATTACATCTATTCTAAGTGTGCAAATATCCTACCAGTGCAAAACTACAGTTCTCTGAACTGCTGATATTCAGCATTCATGTAATTTAAAGCCCCAGTGCAACATGTAGAGTTTACCAGCTACTGACAAACCCAGCATGATGCCATTTTCCATCTCACAGAGTTACTACATTAACCTACAATAATCCCAAAATTATCCAAGTCTTAAGATAACACAGAACCAAATCAAATTAATCATCAAACATGTTCTTGTTTGCTAAGCAAAGGTCCAGGGTTGGCAAGTAAACACAAAATGACTCACACTTTGATGCCTGCACTAGTTTTTTATGTGTGCACTTTTCAAATGGTGACACACTCAATTTGTATTGAGATTCCTCATAAATGTCAACTCTACTATTTAGGGAAGGAAAAGTCATTAGGCATCGCAAACAGAAGGAAGGCAGAGCAGAAACTTTGTCTAAACAAAATGAAAAGAAACCTGACTTCCTAGAGATCTTGTTTTGAGCTCAAGGCACATTCATCAGACTAAGCAAAAATGACAAGTGTTACTAGTTTTACATGCAGCTATGAGCTTAAGAATCGAGAATAATGAAGGAAAAGCAAGAGTCGCATGCAGGGGCTTTTACCTTTTTTTTTTTTTTTTTTTTTTTTTACAGTCCCGTTGTGCGCTGAGGTTGGATGAACAGATAATCAGCAAATAGACCCGGCTGGAAAATAATAAGAAGCAGTGTAGAGGTTTCTGGCACTGTTTCAACACCTTCTAAGGTGCATGGAGGAGAGGAAAAAGTCTGAAGAGCTCAAACCTCCAACACTTATATAGAGCAATTATAATGCTAGACCAATGCATTTTGGCTTGTGAACGTTATCAGTGTCGTAAAACACATTACAGATAACATTTTAAATGTAGATGTGAAATAGAAAAAAATACAAAACATACAGTCATACAAATTTACATACGTATCAGCCATGTCTATGATGATTTATGACTGTGATGAAGATCGCGAGTCAAAACACAATGGTCTAGCAGAAAACTACAAGCGGTGCTGGAGTTGTGACCTCTTAGAAACACAACAGATATGTGTTCATATTTTGTAAATTGCACCCTGGTTTTGATTTTCAGTCATAAATCTTCTAACACACACATTATAAAAGATCCTAATGGCACCAAAGCCAGTGTATCTGGGTAACACTGCATCAGTCTGTAAAGGGTTCTTCCTCTTACTCCACCGTATCATTTGATATTTCGCAAACTAGTGATGGACTATCCTGAAATTTGGTAAAAACATTCATGTTACCCTGAGGATGAATTGTCATAAATTTGGTGACCAACTATCTTTTTTTTAGTAATTTGTCCAGTGTTGTTTGAAGACGAAGAAAAATCACGTAATCCTCACATCAGTGACATTTAACGAGACTTAGTTTGCTAATATGCTAAATTTGGATGATAAATATACCTGCTATATAAGCAGGTGTGCTGACAATAGATGAAACACTGTTGTGCTTTCTTATAGCTGTGATCACTAAAGAATTTTCATTTACCTCACTGACAGATACTCCAGATTACCTCCTAAATCTGCAGGGCTAGATACTGCTAGAAGTAACAGATAAAAAATGTTTGGTTTTTTTTCTTCCAGTGAATTGATCCTTTAAGTCTTCGGGCATAATACAGATTTCTTTCACTGCAGTCTTCAAGCTGACAGACATATCGCAGTTCATTTGTCCTCCTGCAGCAGCTTCAAATGATAAAACCATGTTTTACTATAGAAGGCTGTCATCAACACAGGCATCTCTGGCTTTTAAAAAGGCAGGGAGGGAGAAGCTCTGCAGCTAGGATGAACTGGCCACGTGTGATTGTTGAGGGGGTAAAAGAATCCTGCTGCGGAGCTTCATTTATGTCTGTGTGTATATGACTGAAACCAAGGTGTTATTTCTACTTTTCCTCTGATATGTCAAAAGCAAGGTAGCTCTGTGTATGCATGTTTTAAAAAAATGATCCTACAATGTATCAATATCACAAATGAGGCCCCTGGTGTGTGTGTGTGAGTGTGAGAGAGAGTGTGAGGCAGTCTGGTGTGACACAGCAGCAAGCCTGGACCCGACCCTGGGGCTCCATTATAGAAAGCACACAAACACATACACACACGCCTGCACGCTCACATCATCCTGTTGACATTACAGTTATCTCTGTCCATAATGAATAAACCCCACAGCGATGTCGTCCTCCTCGGACGTGTACGCAACATAAACACTAACACCTTTCCTTGGTTAAACTCTTACACAGCACTTTAGTGTACAGAACAGAGCAGGCCATGAGTATGCCGTCATTAAGGCTGTAAAAACCTTTTTGAATTGTATTTAAGCTCGGTCGCTTCTTTCTGGGCCTGAGTAGCTACAGCACAGGTTTGAGTTTTATCCCAGCACTGATGGCGGTTGCTCAAAACTTTAGACAACTCTTGCCTCACGTGTGCTGGGCTGGAGTGAAGGCCTGCACACCCGACAGCTCAACAGCACCAGAAGCAGGGACTAGCAAACTCTCTGGATCGTCAAAGGCAGCAGTGGGGAATTAAGGCAGCTGTCCCCTAAAGATTTTACACACAAAAGACTGCAACTCTGATTAGGCCATCATTAGTGTATACAATTCTCAGCCTGCTTATAAATATCCATTTGTCTGCTTTTGTCTCTCATCTGATTATCTTGTTGGCCGTTTCAGTGCAGAATTGGCCTGATATGATATGATGTCAAAAAAATGGCCAATCAGATGCTCTCAGTGTTCTATTTGGGTGGTATGACAACAACCGGAGGGCCTCTTCTCGGCCTCCACATCAAAACCTGGGCATCATTGGCATTGGGTCTCCCCATGGCGTTAGGAGGGATGGGCTCCATTCGGGTCAGCACCCGTGGCTGGTCCTGATGCACTCGGCCCACCAGTCTGGCCCTGGAACCCAGAGGCAGGGATGGATCCACTGCGATATCAACCCTCATCCTCCACTTGATGGTGTGGAGCAATATCTTTTCCCTGGATGTGGTGTTGAGTGCCACCAGCCAGGTGGTGAAACTCTGGTCCCTTTTGATGTTAGTCAGTAAGGGTGTGTTAGATTCACTGACTGGCACAGCCCAGGTAACACTGGGGTGAAAATTGTCATTCATGCTGACGATGAAGCGGGACGGTTTGGAAGTGGGGCCGACTATAGTGACAGTCTCTGTTGTGTTTCCATACCAAGGGTAGCTCACTCCATCCGAGTCGCTGATGGCCCTCACCAGGCCTTCACGTAGCTGAGGCAGCTCCCAGCTTGACCTGGAGGGAGACAGATACCAAGAGATCTCTGGGTAACTATGCACCATTCATTCAAAGGAGCAAAACAAAGATGTCAGGTTTTCACTGATGTTCAAACTTCTTAACACAAGTTAAGCACACTGTTACATTGTATGACATGTATAAATACACTAGTTTATTTCTTCTTTCATATTTCATTGCCATAAAAACTCACTATAGCACCAAAGCCACTCATGAAAATAGTCCCCAACAAATGCATTTTATTAGTCTAAGCTCTACTCTAACACTCAAGAAACACACAAACACATTACTAAGTAATACCTAGTTTCAATTTTGCTGCTGGGATGACTGTTTTTCATATTTGGAGATAAGGGACATCTTTGTCATACTGACGAAAGCAAAAAGGTTTTTTTGCTCATTGTTTCCCATAAAAACTGATCAAGAAGATCAGATCTGTGATCATTATCAATCATGAATATTCCTGATCCTCCTCCTATTATGAATTTCATTTACATTTTTACCTTATTGAGCTATTAGTTTTGTAATATTGTATTTTATTGAGCTATTGTAGTTTAATATATTTTGTTTAGGTTCCATTTGATAGCTTTGCTGCTGTAACAGGAATTTCCTCACTTTGGGGCCAAACTAAAAAAAAAAAATGCTTGTAAATGGTATCTGATGGTACCAGTGGATTATCATCATCATTCCTTTGTTTTACTCAACAGCTTTGTCATCTGGTAGCCCCCTACCATCTATTTATGTGCCATCATGGCCAATCCGATGACAACCTAAACCTCATTTTCTCACCCCTGCACCCAGTAGGATTAAACACCCCCTCTCATATGCCCTCCAGATAATGTGTGTGTGTGTGTGTGTGTGTGTGTGTGTGTGTGTGTGTGTGTGTGTGTGTGTGTGTGTGTGTGTGTGTGTGTACGTTGTGGGGGTGTGGGGGAGGACATGTCTCCGTGGGCACAATTTTGAGTGTGAGAGCAGCAACTGTTGTTTAGCTCCTCTAATAGCAGCTTTTCTATTTAGGTGCCAGAGTCACAGGAACAGAATCTGTCGGTGGGCGTTTGAATGAAGGAGGCTGACAAGCTCAGTTAACCTGCTGCGTGCACAAATGCTCATGTAGCCCGTGGAACTCCGTGCGCTGCACGGGCACGAACACGTTATTATAGTTATTAGAGTGTACAAGCATGCATTTAAAGGCGCGCCGTCACGCACGCACTGAATCTGAAATCACGTTACACGACTGTAATGAGAACTCAGGTGACAGAGGTGTGAACTCACATGCCGACGTCTCCGTAGGTGTTGTAAAATTCCATATGGGTGCATGCCTGGATCCAGCCCACCACCCATGTCTCATTGCGCGGAATGGGAGGCATCACAATCCGCGCAGAGGCTTTGAAATACGGCGTCTTGTATCGAAGCACCATAGGCGAGTTCTCCTCAATGACAGTGGGGCAGTGGTCTATGGTGGCGGACAAGTCGTACACCACGATACTCTCTCGTTTGATGCGTGACTTGTTACAGGCTATGCTCTGGATGCAGCCCATGGCTGTGCAGGGGAAGGTGATGGTCAGGAGCAGCTAAGTGAGCCTGACAGGCCGGGGAACAGCGCAGCTGACCGGGTCTCGACCAACACTGTGAGGCTGTGCATCAGATGAGACTATAAGTAGGTATGTTACAAAAATTTTCAGTCTTTCCAGTTACATCTGAAACCCGTGCAGATAGAAAGAGCACGGAAAAACATATTTTGATACCAAAACCACACAGACTTTAAATCAATATTTGAATGGTATGGCAAACAGAAAATGTAAGACCTGAGAAAAAAGCTTGATAACAAACAGAATAGTTAAATTTTGTCCAAACTAACAGACGGACATTTTCCGGGCGTTATTAAACTACTTTCTGATCAAGAAAACTTGATGAAACTTTAACAGTTTTAAGTTGAAACATAAAACTACACCTCCATATACCTTAATTGATGTCCATATGTGCCACCAGTGTTTTTGACACATTAACTTCGGCGAGCTTTTGAAGAATAGCTCAATACGGAAGACTTGACAGAATTAAAAAAAGAAAAAAAAAGAGGCTGTCCAGGGGGAGCCCCCCTACGTTACAGCAAAAAAAAAAAAAAAATCAAAAAAAAAAAAAAAAAAAAAATCACGGAAAATACACACGTTCACCAGAAATCCGCTTTTTGGCTGACCGCTTCAGTGTATTATATGAGGCTGCAAACAGTTGAGCTCGGTGAAGGTTGCTAGGCAATATGACGCAGTGATTGTATCGTACATACTATAAGGCAAAGGTGGGTGCTACCACGCTGAAGGCCCAGATCAGAAACACAATAAGGATTCCGTGGGATCATAGGAGGGCACCTAGTAATACAGACACCCGCCCTGTTGATGTCCGAGCGCATCAGCCAGCTCCAGGGACTGCGCTCTGACCCCTCTGGAGGCTCCAAGCCAAAAGAGAAATACCCAGCGCAGATTAATAAAGTGTCACATGAATTTTTGATGCAGGAATGATTGCATCCTCTCCACTGAAACTCAAACTGTCAGTTTCCGAATGCCTTCTCCTGAAGGATCCAATCCATCTGCGCTCCTGCTTGAATCCCTGCCCGTAACTTTTGATCCTCGTCTTTCTGCCCCGAGTTGTCATGTCACAAGAGGCGTCGGGGGACCGGCGGACACTGGGGCACCGGCAGGGGGACCCGGTGGTCGGGCGGCGGCGGTATTTGTTGATGCGGCACTGTGCATGAGATGCTGCTGCTGCCGCCTATAACCCGAGCGAGGTCGTTAGGGTCCGTCATGCCTGTCGACTCGACCGGAGGGAAACCCGGTGAAACAAACGAAACCTGGAAATCCGAGCATCAGCGACGGGAGATCAGCTTCCTCTTGCAGAGTTATAGACGACACGGACGGGCTGTTCCCGATCAAACCGAGGGAGACGACGACCAACAAATGCTCATGCTGTAAACTGCTAAAGAGAACTAAAGCTATAATAATAAACAATTATAATAATCATAATAAAAATCAGATAAACAGTGTCATAGTAACCGTGCCGTGCAGCGTACACCGCGCGGCATCCTCATTTGATGAAGGCTGCGTGGCTGTGCGGTCGCTGTTCAGCCTGCGTGGTGCTGAAGATGCTGAACGGACCAATGAACGGCAGAGGGAGACTCAAGGATTACCCGCGTCTGCACAGTAGTAGCTTTGCGACCTCTTTCATCCATATCGGCATAATGCCTTCTAATCTCATAAACGAAAAGCAGACTAGATAAGCCTGCAGTGGATGGGATATAGCATATCAAAGAGCCTATCGGGGCTGCAAAACAGGTTTCATGCATATGTCATTCAAGATATTTTTGGAGTGATTCGGCTCATATGTGGTACTTGCAAAACACCTTCCCATGTATTGCTTAAAAAAAAAAAAGAAGAAGCTCACCTTAAACAGAAAGAATCATTTAATTGGTTGGTGACAGCGAGCTGAAGAAGCATTAGGCATTTCAAAATAAAACTGCCACGTCTTGGCAAAACAACATCACCTCATGGTACATTAGTGGCTGCCAGCCTTGCTCAGTAGGTGGAGTTTTCTCAGATGTCTGATGTTTTTTCATGTATTTTATTTTTAACACCCAGAACTAAACACTCTACTACAGAAATTGTGCTCATATAGAGAAGTGGGTAGATTTAAGTTGATAGTTGAATGCAGGATGATATCCATCCATCCATTAATGTTTTTTCCCAGTATCTTGGAAAATTGAGAGAGCATTGAGAGACTTGAGAAAAGGTCCATAATTTGTAAAATGGTGTCTGACACCTGCTTCATATAAAGGCATTAGTTTAGCTTTTTTTCAGTTCCTTCAACTCTTTTTACAATTGCCATATCAATATCATTCCAGTCACTTGATGTTTTATTCTTACTTTTCTTTTTTTTTCTTTTTTTTACAGTTCCTATGATTTATTTTCCTTCTTTCCCTCCTCTAAACAACTAAAATTGTATGCACTGAGAGATTATGATTTATATACAGTTTTGTAAAACAGTATTTGCCCCCTTCCTTAGATTCCTTAGGTGTTTTTTTTTTTGCATATTTGTTACCCATGTCTTAGATCATCAAATTTATTTTAATATTAGGCAAAGATAACTCAAATAACTATGAAATGCAGTTTTTAAATGATGATTTATTTTATTAAGGGAAAGAAGCTATCCAAACCTACCTGGCACTGTGTGAAAGAGTAACTGCCCCCTAAACCTAATAACTGGGTGTGCCACTTGTCCTGGTGCATAACCCAAATGCACTTGAGCTTCAGGGTGTGAACTGATGGCCGGGCATTCTCCTTCAGGATTCATGGTTCCATTAGTTATGGCAAGTTGTCCAGATCTTGGAGCAGCAAAGCAGCCCCAGAACATCACACTACCACCACCATGTCTGACTGTTGGTATGATGTTCTTTTTAATGAAATTCTGGGCTCTTTTGTGACCTTCTGGATGAGTCAACAAAAGAGCCCACAAGTAATTTTGGTAGCTCGGCCACTCCTGGGAAGGTTCACCGCTGTTTTCTCCATTTGTGGACAATGGCTCTCAGCGTGGTTGGCTGGAGTCACAAAGCCTTAGAAATGGATTTGTAATGCTTTGCAGACTGATAGATGACAGTGACTTTGTTTCTCAGCTGTTCTTGTGTTTCCTTAGATTCTGGCATGATGTGTTGCTTTTTGAGATTTTTTAGTCTACTTCACTTTGTCAGACAGGTTCTGTGATTTCTTGGTTTAACAGGTCTGGCAATAATCAAGCCTGGGTGTGGTAGTGAAATTGAACTGAACTTTCCAAAAAATGTGGTTAATCACAGCTAATTAAAAAAAAAAAAACGGGCAAATGTTTTTTCCCACAGCTCTTGTATATATTAGATTAATACAAATTGTATATCAGATGGAGAAGTTGGATAATTTTAAAGATATTACCATGCAGTGTAAACACTCAAAATTCTGTAAAGAAATTGTATCTGCATTTGGGCGTGGGAAATTTGTCGCCGTATCTGTTTATTTCTTTTATTTGTTTTCTTTCTTGTGTGTGCGAATGACCTTCTGCCCTGTTTGTGTATGTCTTCCAGAGGTCTAGTGAGAATAAAAAAAAGAAACTCTCCTTTTTATGTTAATTTATGTTAACCTCGCTTTCAAACAAAGTTTAGCTGTCTCCATTCAATACATGACACAGAAGTTAAATACTCGTATTTTGAAAACCAGCTATTTACAAGCGTAGCCTCGTCACTTCCGGGTCAGGCTGCTGAATCACATACAGGAGGAAAGCGGCATGTTTTTTCTTATTTTAAATAAACTATAAACATGGTACCATTATAAATCGTGGAAAGTCAGTCCCAGTGTTTTATCGCAGGCCGCCATGGTGAGTATCTTATTTCATGCTACAGTTTAACTTTGCAGACTCGAAAAGCCATTGCTGTCACATGTGCTAAGGTAACCAAGCTAATGATAACTGACGAACCCCAGCTAGTGAAGCATTAATGCTGCTGTAAGTTAAATGTGGCTAGATCAGGAGTCAAAACGGTCCTTTTTTGTTTGTTTGTTTAGTTCGCCTTGACAGAAACTATTTACAACCAAACTGCGCTGCAATGTTGAAAAAAAGTACGAGTACAAATTAAAAAATTTTCACCTGGGTGAACTTGGGTGAATTTAATCTTCAAAATACAGTAAGATAACTCCTTAAATCCTTCGTTTAAACAGATTGTCTCGTTGAAATATGGAACTTTCCGAGTTCAGTGTGATTAAGGGGTACAGCCAGTGTTAGAATCTCCTGTGAACTGACAAAAGTAGTATATTTTATTCTAGGCAAAGAGGAGAGTTAACCAGGCCATCCTACAGCTGAGTGCTAACTTTCCTTTAACATGTCTCATTTCTCTAGGTGCCTTCTGACTTTAAAGCCCTGATCCAGAGGTTTTATCATCTTCAGTCCGAGCGAGTAGAAACCTATCGACTCTTTGAAGAGTACGTTTGAATCTTGACTCGTGCTGCCTTTCAGAACACACACATATAAATTTACAGTCACATTTTCCTCCCGTCTCCAGCGATCACATCATTCAAGTCACACAAACAAGAGAAATCTGTATCAAATGAGTCATTGCACCCCCCTTTCCCCGTTGTTTTTTTTTTTTGATGGCTGCTGAATACCTTCCAGGGGACACGAGGCCTACTTGAGGACAGGGCCCCATTATGACTTCGACCACTACAGGCAGCTGGTCCATGAGATAACGCAGGCTTTCTGCGGCATCTCTAATGAAGTGCTGGAGATCAAGGGGAGGCTGCACCATGAGTTTGATAGACCAGACCTTTCTGAGCACATTGAGAAGCTGCAGAGCAAAGAGAAGGAGAAACTTGAACTGGTATGTAAACACGTTCTGTATGGGTCAATTTTTAGATTGAGTTAGAAGTGTAAAAGTCTAGGGGAGTCTATAAAATAAAGACAGGTTTGTGTGGTTTGATTTGGCTCTATGTTGAGCAGGGGTTTTTCCTGGCCCAGAATGGGTCTTTTGGCAAGCAACTATGCATGCCAGTAAGCATGATCACAGTGTACATTAGAGACAAGTTTGTGTTATCCTGTTTGTCTAAAAGCTGCACTTTCCACTAATTTCTGACCAATTAATATTAAAAAAAACATTCTTGAGTAAATGTCATTGATGGCGTACCTTATAGTAGCTGCTCTAAACTATGTCAATAAAGACACACAATCACGTCAGAGATCAGGAAACCTAAGGTGTGTAAATGGTTTTCAGAAAATTGTTTTAATTGGATATTCTTGAATTCATATATAACTGAAGAAAAAAGTAAATTCAGCAATTTTCAAATGGGACAGCTTTACTGTTTTATGTATCATTTAATTCTCTAAGACAGTGTTAAAATATGTAAACATGTATTGATTTATAGCTATTAATAAAAAGCTTAGTTGAAAGAACTAATTGTAGCTGACATCGAGGTTTCAAACTGTTTTTTCAGTGCTTGTTGCAATTTCACTGTTTCACCACAAGGAGGCAGATTTTTTTTTTTTTTTTTTATGAAACATTTCATAATTGTTCTTAAGCTGAAAGCAGATTTTGCAACTATTATGTTTGCAGGCAAGCATAACTAATGGAGTAAAACTTAGAAATGCTTCTGATGGGATATATATATATATATATTTTTTTTTTTAAATGTACTTTTGAGTGTTATATTAGAGACCTGGATCTTTTGAGGTTGATTTTCAGTAATTTTTTTCTATTGTCAACTTCTTTTTATTTTTTTATATTATTTATATCCTATACACACACACACACAAACACACAAACGGAAAACTCACTCGTATGTCAAAACTTAGTGTGAAGACACCATGTGGACATAATCACCATACAACGATGCCACCATTTGGCTTGTGGATGCAGATTTTGAAGCGTCAACTTCAGCAATGTGGCCATCGCCATCAAAACTGGATTACACACTTTTAGATTTTTAATACAATTCTAACACAGCAACCATATTAACTGCTAGGGAAATTCATTTAAAATTCTTCAAAAAAAAAAAAAAGGCACACCACCACAAACATGTTGAATTAACTGGGATGTAGCCTTTTAAAACGGACAGGCTGTTAAATAAATCATCACATATACCTTTAGCACAAAGGGGGGTAATAAGCTACAGAAACACAAACCGTTTTCTGAACCAGAATGGAAACATAATTACTATTGCTGTGAAGTCGGGTATTTTAACACGGGAATCTATGGGCACTGAGCAAGCGGCAGCTTCTGGGCCAAAAGTACCAAAAAACCTCCAGTGGCCATGTGAGGCCAGCTTTCAGCTGTTTCAAAATGCCAAACTTCAAAATAAATTGTGTTTTGTGTGATGCTCCAGGAAACTTGTGCTCTGGTTTTTGTGAGTTAAGATTCTAGTAAATGATGGATTTGGAGCGGCTCTGTTGGACAAAGTGATTCAATTTTTAAATGGCTACAAGTACCTTTTAACATGTTTTAAGTGGTTTCCTTCCAGTTCAGTGATCGAAAGCTGCCGTCTGTGACGCTGCTCATAGTTGGATAGTTTGACCAGTGTTAAAATGTAACCACCTCGGTGTTCCCACAATCTTATACTGACATCCACAGTTTGTACATCTGGTGTTCAGAAATGCTTTGTTCTTTTGTATAAAGGTTTACATTCCTCTATAATTCCTCCCTTTCTTCCAGTACTGTTATAAAGGTTCCATTATCTCCGAGTTAATCATCCAGCTTTTCTCCATCCTCTGCTGATGAGTGGTTTGCATAAATCTTATCTGATGTGCCCTCTCAACAGACAGCTAAGCTGCAGCTGGGCAAGCAGCAGGCCCAGGATCACCCGGAGGACGAAAGCTGTCAAGAACAGATTCAGGAGATCAAGCACAAGTAAGAGCTGCTATTACCACCCCTCAGTTTACTGTGCTGGCTCTCTGCTGACCCATTCATTCACTCACCCGCCACCAACTTGCGGCTGGCAGCAGAACTGCTGAGAGGCTCATTTGCTTCTTCTAATTTATCCGATAATCCTTTGTAACAACTGCAGTTTAATTTCCTTTCAAAAGAAACGGTTAGATTAAAAAAAAAAAAAAAAAAGTAGCACAACATTGTCGATTCCAACTAAATGTGCAGCGTTTCCTCCTTATCCAGGATCATCAAGAACAAAGAAGCTCTGAGTGAGATCATGCAGGACTTTAAATATGATTCAGAGGAGTGCGATTGACATCTCGCTCCCAGGAGGCCCCGCACCCACCTTCTCACATCACAAGACAGCTGCTCTGCTGCAACTTCCATCTTGGACCCCTAAAGCTGCGCTTATCGATCCCCCTCTGGCTCCACCCTGCTCACTGCTGCAGTCTTATTCCTCCCGGGGGGCTTTTCACTTTCAGGCTGTGTGTGTGTGCGCTTGTGTCTGCAGGTATGCGTTTACTTTAGGTCTCAAAAAAGAAATCTGCTCATGTTGTAATGAAATGTGTAAATAAAATATTTGAGATGCTTATCCAGCTCTTTGTATTTTTAATTAAGACACTTTACAAGACAAGCTTAGACAAGCTTAATCAACTTGTGCTACACTTTACATTATAGACAGAAAAAGTAGACGCTAGACAGAAAAATATTCACTTGGATTACAAAAATATAAGCAACTACAATACTGAGCCAATCTAGTGTACATGTTAATATATAAAAAGGGCTCGGCCACCAAGACTAAACAACTGGGGAAAAAAAAAGGTAAACAGTATTCTGACAAAGCTTGCCCCTTCACGATGCCACAAATTCATTTAGTTCTCTGAACTGTGTGCTCATGCTAATATAATGATGGTGAAAATGAAAGCTGTGAACTGCCATCAAAATGCTAATTTCACACAATACGATCTGCTTCCACAGAAGTGTTTCTTACATTCACTTAAAGTTTGAACTCTTTCAAGTATAAATTTGCAGTTTTTGAAGGCACTGATGTGTTTTCGTTATTGCAAAGAGATCTAGCAGACGTATAAGTTTGGACTGCGGAAGCAGCATAAAAGGCTGCATTGTCCCACTTCAGTTATCTCCCACCTAGGCCTTTTAAAAATCAAACTTGTGAGCACAAACTGCAGCATCCCTCAAGCGGGAGTTGGACCTCTCACGCAGCAGGGACCCTCTGGACCAGTTATCTGTCGGTGTTTCTTGATGCGCATCTTGAATTAAACGCCACAGTCATGCTGAGTGTCTGTCCTATGAATTATCTTCTTGTAGAATCTGAAGAGACAAAAGCAGATGGTTCTTACCAGGATAATTCAACGGGGGGGGGGGGGGGGGGGGGTTAACTC
>JAVDPK010000089.1:535789-545982 GCA_034780415.1 Cichlasoma orientale
CCCCCCCCCCCCCAACTCCACGAGTCACAATTTCTCTGTGTGACTTTTCCTCCTTGTTTTACCTCTTTCTTATTCACCATGCTACCTCTTGCTGCCTCTCTCTCTCTCTCGGTAATCAATGGGAACCTGTCACACTTTGCGAACAAAGACATTATTCAGACGGCTGCTCATGCCCTATAAAGCACACAAAAAACCCAGGCACTGCTGAGCTAATTGAGTCAGGTAGACCGAAGGTTTCTCCGAGTTCAAGGACTGAGCATCAGAGGATGTGGCTGGAGGATCTGAACTCTTCACAAAGTCACATAAACACACAGAAGATCCTGAGGCTTCGCGTGCCATTTGGCCCGAGTTATTTTTGTGAAAGGGGGATGCTCGCGCCAAGAGAAAACAAAACACAAAAGGAACACATTACTGAAGGCTGTTAATTACATTTACATGTTCATTTCTCTTTGTTGTGGCCATCAGATGAAGATCAGAAGTCCACTCATTAAATATGTAATAAAATCAGAGTGCTTGACTGAGTGCATATCTACTTTTATGCTTCCACCTCTGGGCCTGTAAAGTCTTAACCGCACATTTTACCCGATCATAAAGTACAGACTGAAACTTCACAGAGCCAGTTCAAGAGAAGTCTTTCCCCCTTTGTGTTTGTAAAGATGCTGACCATATGATATAACAGAGGCAGGGTCGGAAATTCAGCTCAGGATGTTGATGCAGCAACTGCGTCTGCGCTTGTGAGGGCAGCACGGCGGAGACGGTGAATACAGAGATTGTGCTTACCTACCTGCTTGCGTGATTTCTGCGATTTCTGCAGCCACACCCTCCACTGATCGTACAGTTTCATTGACATGCCGCTGCAGCCGTACGCGTGCTTGCGGACCCAGCCGAAGAACTGCTTGAGTTCCCGCCGCAGGGTGGAGTTCTGCTCACCGGTCTTAGGATCACATGAGCCGCTCTGCAGCCGCTCTGGGAGAGGGAAGGAGCGTGGGGGATGAAAGGGGGGGGTGAAGAGACAAAGGAAGAGAGACACAGTGAAGGAAGTAAGAGGGAAGATGAAAGGACAGCATCAAGGTTAGAGTTAGGACAAGTGTTTGTAGATGGTGCACTGGCTGCTTGCTAGGTAAAGTGTCAGTAAAGATGTGACTGACGTGTTTCTACTGCACTTTTTAAAATACTGGAGTATGTTTTTGTTTAATCAACTGCCACCTTTAAAACACACACACACACACACACACACACACACACACCAAGCCCCCCCGCACTCTTAATAAATGCTTGATGCTCAAGTAGTTAGTGATTTTCCCATTAATTAAAATGAACTAATTTAACTGTGCAACCACCTTTTGAACATTCTGTATAGAAGAATGAAAAATTGCATTTTTCTAATATCAGTCTTCATAGATTTATTTATTTTTTTTTTTTAACATAAGCATACAGCACTGGTACAATTAAAAAGTCATGCATGCTTCATTTTCTTTAGTATTTGTGATGAATCGTAGAGTTTGGCGTTTGACGTGCGATCAAACAGGGTTTAAATTCCACCAGATTTCAGAGCACAACCACAGACGCTGCCCTCTGAAGAGATTTTGTCAAGTAAAATCATTGTGTCATTAAAATGTGAATCCAAAGCTTTTGCGTGCCGAATCCCACAGGCGGCACCGACACTGACGGATATAAGCTGCTCTCGAACAATCGTTACTGTGAGCCCGGATCAACAGAAAGCAAAAGCTTTGCATTCACATTTTAAACACTAATTTATTCTACGTGCAATCAGAGACTTTAAAGCGCACCATCCGTCGTTTTGCTCCTAAACCTAATCCGTTTGGTTGTATAATAAAAATAAAGTTACTCTATATGTAGCTCAACGTTGTAAAACCGATGATGCAAACTCAACTCCAGTTTCACTTCAGACCCGTTTCTAGGTTTAACGTATGGCAGTGACGCTCAGTATCGGAGAGGGCTGCTGCCGTCTGCCACCATCAATTCTTTATTGCAAACAACAGAGCCCGATAACGACTTCCTCTTTCTGGGAAGTAAATACCGCATAACCTATGCAACTCATTATCTGCTCCTCCAGCTCTCAAACCTGCTTCCACTCAAGCTTTATGGGCCCTGTGTGTGCCGCTGACAGACTACCAGCTTTTTAACTTGATCAATCTTTGAAGCTGACGACAAAAATCTATCAAACGTCCCCCCCCGGCTCTTTGCTGTTCCCTCCAATCCTCTGTTTGGAGATCCCTATCAAGGTATGTAGCCTATTGATGTTTGGTTTCTTTTAGGTCACATGCGGTTTGGATCTCCTTGTTCAGGATGTTGAATTGGGAAGAAGGCCACGTTGTTCCTTTTTTGGCTTTAATTGGCAATGAAAGGTTGATTATTAGAAAGAACAGAAACAACGGTCAAGATTTGTGGGCATCACAGATGGTTGGGGAGCATTTAAAGGCCATTTAAGCAAAGAGACAGTCTGGAAAAGGAAAATCCAGGCCTGATGGTTTTTTACTTGGAAAGCGTGTCTGCTGTATTTCATGGCGTCTGTGAAGTGCGTACCACTGCTGGGTGTGGAGGCAGCAGTCGGGTGGCTCCAGTCACTCCAGATGCCAGCCTTCCTGGAGCCAAAGATGCCCACTGGGTTGCACCTCACCTGGACAAAATAGACCGTCCCAGGCTGGAGGCCTGCCAGGCGACATGATGTCAGATTACCAACATCATCCACCACCTGGGGGAGGAGTCAAAATGAACAGAGGATATAGAAAACTGACAGCTGATCTACAGGAAGCCATGAAACTCCTCAGCACCAGCTGAACAGAAATACACTGCTCAGAAAAAATAAAATATGGGAACACTCCATCATCAGAGTATAACAAAGTCAGATAAACTTCAGGGATATACAGCTCTCCTGTTAGGAAGTGATTTCTGAGAATGACTTCAAACTAAGGCCCAGAGTCATAAATGATCAGTCCTGTATCTAGTTTGGATACTGATGACTTCATATTCAATAAATACCACTGTATTTGCTTAATCTTCTCATTCAGCAGAGAACCGAGTAACCAAGTGTACAAAGCAGAGAAACAGTAAGAAGCTTTGGTTAGAAAACATCAGAGTTTGAGGGAGAAACATTTTCTAAAAGCACCACTTGTGCACTTCCGGATCAAAGCCGAGATTCAACATTTAGAAGCTATAAAATCGCTAATGGCAACCAAGGTTTCTATGCGAGAGTGAGATTTGTGTTACAATGAAGCAAGAAGTTAGACAAGCAGCAGGCGTTTGAATGTGTGGACCACCTTCCATTCGGCGCTGTCCTCCAGTCGGTAGCGTATCTGATATTTGGCCTGAAACAGGATGTCCTTGAGCTCGGGGGGGCTGGCCCAGCGGACCGTCAGCTGGTCCTCGAGATCGCCGACGCGACTGACCTGCACGTTGGCAGGAGGGTCTGTGGTCACTGCGCACACAAAGTGTTGAAAGGTTTGCATGCGGCAAATGAGAAGTACGACAGATCGTTTGTTGATTAGTCGTCTTATACCAGGCTTTGGTCTGACATCATTTTAGCTCCTCCCCCTCTAAGGCAACTCACTTTTAAGTCAGCCTTCTTCTGATTGGTTGCCTGTCAAAAACAGAAGGTTTGAACATGTACATCCTCCTGCAAATTTAATATTTGCCATGGGTTTTTTTTTTTTCCTCTTTCTATAGTAATATCCCAAAATGAAAAGAGCCATTCCTGTTTGGTTATGCTACAGTAACACTAAAGGTAAAACAACAGTTACAGGCTGCAGCATAAACTAAATTACTGTGACCCTCTGAACTTTCAATCTTTGTACGCCACGATGGCATTAAGACAAAGTTAGTGGTGTCTGTGTTTTTTTGACCAGCCAACTAGAATAACTTGTATGATAACGAAAATTTCAAAGTGGTACGATGTTATAGAAGAGTAAAAAAAAAAAGAAAGTTCCCAATTTGCCCTTTTAATAATTAGCATGTACTACATTTAAGCAGTTAATTTTCACACAGAATTTAAAAAAAGAAAAAGAAAGAAAAACGAGAAAGAAAAGGAATTGTTTTGATGTCGTCTAGTTGCCGTGTGTGCGCTTCTGTTTGGGTCAGTCTGTACCTACTGCGAGAGCATGTTGTCCCCTCAGTGATTTTGAAACGAAGCATTTTATTTACCCCAACAAAGCAGCTCAAGTGCTTTGAAGGAGAGAGAGATGACAATAAAGAGGATGGCAGCATGAGAATAAAAACGCTTTCCATTTGTAACCTTCTGCTTGAGACCTCCTTTGCTGCCTTCACTGCAGGCGTGTGACGCCGTTTGCCGGCTGACGTATTTATTTGCTCAGCTCAAGATAAAGAGGAAAACAAAGCCAGCAGAGCTCATTGTTTCTGGGATTCTGGCAGTGCAATGCATCACACACATGGCAGTGCTCCTCCTTCGCCTCCAACCCACTCACAGCCTCCATGCTTTCTGTTCCTCTGTGTCCAATGAGGATTAATAGAGAGAGGATGCCCAGTAACAAATAACAAAGGCTGCTTTATAACATGTGACAGTTTACTGGAACTAGCAGATGAGAACTAGACTAATTGTAACAAATGTATCATGACAAGTACATCAGAACGTGAATTCCAGAAACCTGCAAAGCTGTCACCTGAGAGGCATCTGCTTAGGCTAAACTCTCGTGTTGTAAAAGTTCTCCTAGAGCTGCAGCCTGAGCTCATAATGCTCAGTGTGTGTGAGCCATATGCAGATCTGCAGACAAATCTAAAACAAGAGGGGCAAAAAAAACACAACACAAACAAAGGAAAATAAAGAAGAAAGGAAATCTCTTAAATCAACCTCTAGCGTGAATGCATAACTTCATGCAAACTTCTCTCACTCACCTACATCGAGGATGTCCAGGGTGGTGATGTCAGAGGTAGCTGAGCCGAGCTGATTGGTTGCTTCCACCCAAATCTCATATGGCGTGAAGAGGGCGATGTTGCGGGGGATGTAGCAGGAGTAACGCTGGTTTCCTGTGCTGTAATTTTCACACTCCTTCTCTTTCCCGTGCCATCTGGACACAAAAACAGAGCCCGAATCTGATGTTTGCCACTGCAGAGGTAGATACGGTGTTTTTTAGCCGTTTGCACATGAGCAAAACTGCATCCTGCAGCCTCTGAGTGAACCATGTGCTGCAGATACGCATCACATACAGACTACCTGAGGGCTGCTGGACGAGGTGATCACCTGTGAGCTGCGTCTGGGGGCGCTCACCTCAATTTGTACTTGAGGGTGTATTTGGTTGGGATGTGGGTCTCACCCTGCCCACCTAGGCTCCACTGGCAGCTCAAGTCCTTCGTGTTTCGGGAGCAACATGTTAAATTGACGGGCTTTTCAGGAGGCACTGACAACAAAAACAAGCAATTAAAAAAAAAAAAATCCTTCCAGATGTTTGCATTAAAATACACCATAGACAAAAAATACATTCAAAAAGGAACAAAGAGTAAAAGAACATTGATACAACAGAGTCTGTGTGAGCCACATGATGCTTCATGTGGTTTTAATTGAGCCTTCTTTAACAGTTTAAAAAAAAGGAACTATTTTGTCCAGAAAATGTTTAGCTTGAAACATTCAACAGTAGATATTAACTCAAAGGAATAACCAATATTGTTTTAAACAACTAAATTATATTCAGATCAGAAATCGCTGAAATTTACAGATTTATGACATCTTAATTTTGATGGACTTTTTCACCTCCTAATCTTCCTTCCTTATATTATTAATCTCTTTAAATAACTGATTAATGTGATGGTTGGCTGAGATAGCTGAAAACTTTCAACGCCTCCTACAGGATGTTACAGGAGTTTGCATCTCCTGGTTCGTGTTGCCTGTTTTGGGATTAATAAAAGAAAATTATTAAGTTTGTTCTGCTAACTGGCAGGTGCAGTAAGTGAACACAAGTTCACAGTAATGGCATGAATGTAAAATTAATATTGATCCAATAAGGCTAATCATGTCATTCTAAAGTACTCTTATTTTATCAGTTCACCTGCAGTGTCGTGCATTGGAAAACCCATTTAGTTTTTACCATAATGACTCGAAAAGCCTCCACTTACTGCCCACGTAGAGGCAAGAACCAGCCAGGACGTGTCCATCCGCTCCGTGACACACCAGGTTGTCTCCGGACTGCTGCTGGGATCCATTGAGGCTATGAAGGGTGACACCGAGGATGCTGGAGGACACCACGCTGTAGGTGCTACTGGACAGACGCACTCCGTTCAGCGTCCAGTACGAGGTGCTGGCGCGCAGGCCGAGCTCAGGGCTCAGTGTGCACGTGGCCGTCAGGCTGGAGCCAATCCGCAGAAAGGGATCCTGGGGGGAGATCACTGCCATATCTGGGTGTTGGAAACAAGAAAACCTCTTAAGCCAAAACTGGTATGAAGTGTTTCACCTAATAATCCACTTTTACTTCTCACAGTGATTTATTTTTATTAAAATGTGATCATCGAGTTTCCAAAATCCACAGTATTCCACAGACACACTAAACCAGAAAAGCTGCAAATTCTCATTCATGTCTGACTAATAAAATGCTTCTTTAAAAATTTTATTTTTTTTAATCGACAGCTTTCAGAAAACCACCCCTTTCTTCCTCCCGGCTATACACGAATTTGAAATCATTTTAAGCCGTTATTAACAAAAAACGCTCCTCAGAGGTGAAAAATCCTTTAAACTTGCTAATGTTCTTTTTCCTAACGAGACTACGTTTGAATTTGAGTTTTCCAGCTCCCCGCCAGTCATTGTTGAACTATAATTAACTACGCTTTCTTCAGCATCATCATACATTCAGTCCTCGGCGGCTGTTTCTCAAACCGGCGGCGTGCCAACAGAGCCCGAGGTGAAACTGCAGCACTTATAACAAGAAATCATTAGAGGCAAAAAAAATTTTGTGCCGGCCATAAGAAAACGTATGTGAGCGGGAGAGTGAGCAAATGAGAGAGAGAGAGAGAGAAGCAGCGGCGTCTCAGCACATATTTATGACCCAGTAATGAAGTGGATTTATGGAGCCTCAGTAGGATCACTCAGAAAGGTCACCCCGGCTCCTTGGTAAAATCCTTGAATGCTTTTCCATACTGCAAGCCCTCTGAGGCATAAAGTTTGCCCTTATGATTGATGCCCATGAGAAACCCCTCTTCTGTGTCTTTGAATGGCACCACTGGGCTCCTTATTCACACAGACATCTGAGTTAATGTGTAGAGTTTTATGAACCATGCTGCAGGTGGGCGGCGGATAAACTTTCTAACATATGTTTCGCTTCAGTTTTTCCAATCTATGATGTAAAGAGAAAATGTTTGGGGGGAGAAAACTTATGAGTGATGAGAAGAGCGAGGATTCACCCGTCGGCCTCGGCGACAGGGAATTATATTAAGCGTAATGCTAATTACGGGTACAGTAAACAACATACCTGAGAAGGCTATGAGCAGTCCTATGATTCTCTGCAGTCTACTTCACAATTACGTGCAACAGTGCACATGAACACTATTTTAATTTAACTCATCAGCTACATCTCAAAGCATGCCTAATAGGCCTTGTTCTCAGTCATTTTCCTCATTATGCAGCACTTAATGATTGCATGTGGGTTTATTTCACTGCCAAAGGCTCCAATCAGGAAAGAATGAGGTTTTTTTTTAAAGTAGGCTGAGGACTGATGTAACCAAATGTTTCCCCACCACAATCATGACTGTCAGTAAGGTGTGTAAAAATGTGATACACATGGTAGACCTACAGTACTGTGCAAAAGTCTTGAGCCACCCCTCATTTCTTCATATTTTGCTAGAAAAATGAGAAAATAAGTGCGACTATTTATTGAAACGTGCACAAAAATATACTAATTATTCAGCACAGTCTAAACTCTCTTTGGCAAGCTTTCTTGCAATTTTTCCGAGAATTATTCAGCGGGCTGCTTGAAGGATTTGAACCAAAAAAAGTTCAGGTTTGGATTTGTCCCTCCATGAGACCTGTTGCCGCTGATTTTCAGCCCAGTTCTTGTGTAATTTGCCTCAGTCTCTTTACCCTTCCTTAAGAATGGCTTCTTGACAGCCATCCTTCCACTGACACAATTCTGATGAAGCTTTGTTGGTGAAAAAAAAAAAAGAAAAAAAAAGCCATTTTATGCCTGTCAGACTGCGTTAGATTTGGCGTTTTTCATAGATTCAACAAAAGAAATGGGATCAAATTTAATGTTTTTACAACAGGCTGCTACTAACAGAGTGCCTAAAGATATCATTTTAAATAGGTTCTTTGCAAAGCTTTCTGTAGGCACAACATCCCATGGTTCATCCCTTGAGTTAGGTGCCCTTTTTATCCTTGAATGATTCATAGGTCAGTGTTAAGTGGCTTAACAAACAAAACGCATTCCTCTGAAAAAGGTCAGGTACAAGGACTGGACTGAAAATGAGTGAAAAAGCAGCCAGTGTCCAAAGAGGAACGTTGAAAGAGCTTCAGAAAGACCACTTTAAAAATCTTATAAGAAAAAATAGAAATTTAAAAAAAATAAATAAAAATGCGGAGAGGCTCAAGACTTTATGTTGCTGTACACATTTGTGTAACATATATTTTGCCATAAAATACAAAGTCATAACTTTTCAAGTTCCTCTATGTTTTTATACTTCCTCACTGTGATGCTGGATTGTTTTTTTTTTTCTTTTATTTGATTGTAAGGTATTAGTTTGATGGATTCGACATAAATACATTTATCTGATCAATAAAGCTTAAAGGAGGTTATTTTTATATGATTATAGGCGATCTCTTGATATTTCATTACGAAATTACAACACACAGTATAAGCCTGTATCCATTCCTGATTCAGCACTGGAGACTGATGAAGCCTTTGGCTTCTTCTGAAAGACATCTTTTCAAAACGAGACCAAGCAGCCAATGTTTCAGTGATTTCTTGCAATTTAGTGCATCTTTTTTTTTTCAGGTGGGAGTCAAACAACAGTTTGAATATGAGCTTGCCCTCTTGCGTTGGGCCACTGCTTTGAGGGCACTTCTGCCCTTCTGACTGCGCTCTGCACCGACAGGAATGAGGTGAAATACATTTAGGCAGCCACTCCAAAGTTTGGCGTTACTTACGTGTCGAGGAGAACAACACACGTGGAACCAGGAGGAGCACAAACATGAAGGAAATCATGGTTCTCTCCTTTCCGCTTGGAGTTCCAGGAGGTGAAGTAAAGTTGGAGGAGGAAGCGCACAGCTCCGCTCTCCAGCGACTGCTGTGCTCTTCAGTGAAAGCCAGTGAAAGCCACCAGCACGAGGTTTGCCTCCTTTAACCGCGTCCCCGCAGCAGCTCAGGTTCCTGCTGTTTGCTCCGCCCTCATTTTCCCACATGGCCTCAAGCCATCAGTGTATGAAAGCTTCCAGACACACCCACAGAAACACACCCACAGACCTGCGGAATCAGCAAAAAAGAAAAAGAGGTACACATTTGGCCCGAGGATGCACATTTTTTCATGCCTGTAATAATTTCTAGCCAAAAGTAGCTGTCAGGTAGTGTTTTTATTAAATCATAAGTTAAAGACCTTACCTTTCCTGACATCACCATGATGGAAATGATGTCACGTGACATCATTTCCTGTAAATGCATTAGGGATGAAAGTTTAAGTCATGTAATCCTAAATTGTTCCATTTTTGAAGATTTGTTAACACTAACAGTTTGTTTGATGTGTGTGTGTGTGTGTGTGTGTGTGTGTGTGTGTGTGTGTGTGTGTGTGTGTGTGTGTGTTTATTTCTTGTGTATAGAAATGAAATCAATCAGACATTCATCAATCCAAATATCTGTCTGCCTGTCATTATATGTATTTCCGAATCCTTTCAAAATTTGCTCTACATTGAAGAGTGTGATGTGCACATATCCAACTTGATATTGCTGATTGGTCAGTTTTGACAGCAGAAGATTGGATAAGCTACCAATTAACGGCATACAGTTTACCACCTATGTTGTATAATACAATATAATTCAATTACATTTTAATTCAAATGTATTTATACAGCGCCAAATCACAACAAACCGTCGCCTCAAGGTGCTTTGTATTGTTAGGTAAAGACCATAAGAGACACAGAGAAAACCCAACAATCAAAATGACACCCTATGAGCAGTGGCGCAAAAAGTGGGTATGCACTATATGCAATGCATAGGGGCGCCGCACAAGGGGGGCGCCAAAGCGAT
>JAVDPK010000089.1:550412-575019 GCA_034780415.1 Cichlasoma orientale
CCCCCCCCCCCCCCCCCCCCCCCCCCCCCCCCCCCCCCCCCCCCCCCCCCCCCCCCCCGGGGGGGAGGGTGAGGGGCTGAGGCTGTTCCCCCCGTTTGAACTGTTTTATTGAAAATCAATAATGCGATTTGCTGTCCAGATTCCCCGTTACCTCCTGCTTCAGTAACAGCAATGTGGAGTGAGTCGTCTCTCTGCAGCTCTCTTGCATCTTTATCTTTCTTCCCACAAAAACAGACGTTACCTGTTTTATTGCTTCTTCTCCGCTGCCCAGCTGACTGTAGGGGTCCTTTTTGCCCGCTCTCTTTTATGCTCATTCTTTCTCTTTTAACCCCTTCATCTGCACTTTTTTTTAATCAACAAATATATTCTGTAATGCTTCACTACTGACCCCCCCACCCATCCCCTTCCCCTTCCCCCCTCACAGCGTGCCAGGAGGCATATATTAAACTGTTGGAGCAGGAGGCCTGCAGCACCGGCTGTGCCAGCCAACCTTCTGAACCTGAGATCAAGAGAAGGAAGGTGAGGCACACACAGACATGCACAGCTAATAAGTGCCAGTTTGACTTAGCTTTTCTGAATATTAATATCTCTGTTAAAAACACGTGCATACACATGCTGAAGCACAAGTAACCATGGTCAATTTTGTCCCTCATAACAAAGTGCCCTGCTCTCCGTTCTGCAGCTGAGGGCCATGACTCTCCGCCCCAAGCCGCCCTCTGTGATGGAGGCTGTATCCAGCTGGTGCAATGATATTGTTAGCTCTGCTCAGAGCTTCATTTCTTCCACCTGGACCTTCTACCTGCAGGCTGATGATGGCAAGGTTGTGGTTTTCCAGGTAGGACCAGCCGACACTGGGAGACAGGGTATAACTGCGGGATGGGTCTGACTAAGAAAAGGAGTGATACAGCATACTCATACAGTCGCAGCTTATCAATCACAAGGTAGGGCCATCTGACAGGACACTAATGAGGACCATAATTTACTGAATAAATATCATGTTATAATTAGCAGTGGACCCCATGAACTCATCAGGAAAGTGTTTACTAAGGTCATAGATCCCATAGAGTTCTATACAGTCTCACGTCTTTTTGCAAAAGGAGGAGTTATCACCTGCTAGCTGCTAATTAAAAAAATCTTCTTGTGGTGAGGCAGCAATGCAAGCATTTACACATAATCATCAAAAAGGTGGTCTTTGGGAATCCTCTTTCTGTGTCGATCAACTCTTCAGTCCGTTCAAAAAAATACCAAATAAGAGGAAACAGACAATGTTTTAGTTTGCACACAGTAAATGGTCTGCACTCTGCAAAACCTCGGCTAACTTGCAGAGTATATATAGCATACAGCCCACTGGTGGTGAAAAAATATAAAATGACTACCTACAGTGATTTTACGCGTCATATGTTTTTAATTGGCGGTTAAAGCAAGCCAGCAAACCCCTTATAGATTATTGGGTGAGCTAACCTCTGCTTCCTTCCTGTTAAGACTGTGAAATGTATCCTCTGGTACACGATTCTCAAGAGCCTGGGCCCCTGCCAGCAGATCTCACAGCTTATTTTAGAGTCAGTGCATCTGTGAAGGTTGAGTGAGCAAGGGCACACAGCAGGGCGGAGAAAAGGTGGCTGAATTCAGAAAGCTAGAGCCAATTTTTTTTTTTATTTCTCACAGCGCTTTAATTGTTTATAAATTTCCTTTTGAATTATGTCACTTCCCTCACTGCCATGCATATTTGATAACCACCTCGGGATGGAAACTCATTCTAAGAGAGGACAGACTGTGTTGAAGAATAAGGTTCTAGATGTGACAAAGAAAACACTCACAAGTAATTTTTGGAATTTGAGAAGCTGCAGCTTCCCTCCAAGGAAACTTTCAGCAATGAAAAACTGAAACAACTGATGCCACTTTAGTGCGGATGCACACGTTTTTGCATTGGCAGCTGAGGTCATGTGTGTATGTGATGACCTTGGCCGACTTGAAAAAAAAATCCTTCTGTTCCGCATCACTGTGTGTCTTTAGATGCAGATTTGGATTCAGATCCGGCATCTGTTACTTTTTCCTGTTATTGAAAAGAGTAAATTCAGATGTTTGTGTATCTCCGGCAGTGGCGCTGCCATTTTTTTTTTTTTTTGTTAAAGTCAACACAGTAAACCACCTCGACATTAAAGCTAAAATAAGACTGGGTCTGTCTAACCGCCAGACTGCCCAAACATATCCTCTGAAATCAAAACCCATCTCTGCCAAGTGTTTTCCTGTTTGTATAAGTGACTTCAATGGCAGTTATAGCTACATAATTAAAGGCTTCTGTGGGAAATGATAGCATTTATGTGCTCTAACGCATACACACAAAGGCTTCTGTATAACACAGAACTATCTGTTATGCTGAAATTCACTATTAGTTATAAAAATGTGCGCGCACGCTGGGCTGTAATTCTCTAGCTCATATACAGGGATGCAGCGAGCGCAGAATATGAAATTACCAACATTTCTTTTGGACTTGCTGATGGATGTTTGCTCTTTATGGCAGTGACATGCAGACTGAAGCAGCAGGGGGAAACCAGCGGGCTCCAAGAGGCAGTGAGAAAACTATCAGGCCTGTGTTTAGTGGGCAGCTGGCAGACCGCCACCAACTTTGACAGATTGACTCTCTGAGTGTTGAAACAACAGAAAAAGTCCAACTAAGGATTGGGACGGGGGGAGGGCGACAACCCAGCGCTGCCTGAAATACAAATGACATGGCTATCCATTATAGGCTGACTATATGCAGCGAGCTTATGCGTGTCTTTGTGTGACATCATGCTGTGAGGATAATAATATGAGCAAGCATCATAAAAAAAATGAGCACGAAGCTACCAGAAACCAGTTAGTGGCAGCGAGTAAATCACTTTTAGGTCACAACTATTGGTTTTCCCCCACTGAAGGGAAACTAAAACAAACTAGTAATTTTAAGGAAATGCTTGCAAAGGACAGCCTTTGTACCCTTTCTCGCCAACACCTTGTTGTTTCGACAGCTCAGCCCACGATAAGGTGGCAGGAGCAGTGTGTTTGAAACAAAAGCGAATCGATTAAGTACTTCTTCCAGCTGAGCTGAGCTGTGGTTTGTGAGCAAGATGGCCTGCAAAACAAATTAAACTCAGCGTACGGTGAATACAAAGAGGAGGCGCTGCTCCATTTCTTACTGCATTAGTCACTATGCCCGAATGAATGTTAAAGAAAAAGCCTGAACAGGACACAAAGAACTGGTGACATAACAGTGTCTGAAGGAAGTCTGACTCAGGCTTATTTTTCTACAATTATTTATATTATTTAATTGCACACAAGCTGCACACGTACTGTATGCCGGTGGTTGTTAAACTATGGGGCGGCCCCCCAGTGGTGGGCAAATGCAGACGTGCTGCACGAATAGAGCGTGGACAACAAAAAATCTTTAGTGAAACTAAGTTTTTTGTAGGGAAAAGAAACCCAAGTTTATTGATACTATTATCCATCCGTCCACTTTCTTGACTGCTCATCCAATTCAGGATGTCAGTCAATCACAGGACCCCACTGGAGTGGTGATTTTATTACTTTGTGGGGGCTCAGAGGATAAGACACTTAAGAAAAAATACAGAAATTTAGATCAATTTAAAGTTCAACTTTAAACTGAACTTTAAATACCCATCCCTTTATTTTCTGCTGCTTACCTCGGTCTGTTTGATGGGATTGGGGGGGTCTAGGTCCAGGTTCAGGTTACTTTATTTCTATCTGCCTATGAGTAGATTTGATCTGCTGTAAGTGAGTCATCTGCACATTTTCAAAACAAACACTGACAGCAGACAGCAGAGAGTCTTAATACAACATAAAAAAATAAATAATAATGGAAAATGCACGCAGCATCATGTAATGGCTGAGTAAGGGCTGCTTTATTTTACAGAAACAAAGCTATTTTCATACCTTGCCATTCTGCACTAGAAGCCTTTTAGAAACTAAAAAGAAAATACAACTCCCCAGGCAAAGGGTGTGAGCAATCAAGTAATAAAAAAAGGGAAAAAAAGCAGAGATACACAGACCTTCCTCTCTCTCTGACCAGCTCGTTTGAGGGGACAGTGAGGCATTCCCAAGCCAGCCAAGAGATATAATCTCTCATTTGTCCTGCGTCTGCCCTGGGTCTCCCTCCCAGTTAGACATGTCCAAAATAGTTCAACTGGCTCATTTCAATGTGGAGGAGCAGCGGCTCTCCTCTGAGCCCCTCCCGGATGACTGATCTCCTCACCCTAATACACCGAATAGTTTTTCCTAAACCTTACCTTAAACTCATATAGAAATGTATGAGCAATCAAACTTGATATGATCTGCCATTAAATTGTCTAAAGAATATATCCAAAACAAAAAAATAACAGGCCGTGTCCAGGGCCGCACTCAGCCAAAAAGGGAGTAAGCTCAAGCACCTTTTTGCACTCGCTCTCATAATGCATGACAGATGCAGATCTCTGCTCGCTCTAATAGTTAGATCATTCCAGTCTGCAGCAAATGAGAATCATCGCTCTCACATCTGCCTTACCTTTTCCATAAAATTGAAACTGGTTCTGCATGTGGTTTCAATGCACTCCATCAGAAAGCATTGCTGTCTAGGAGTAATAAACCCGAGTGTGAAATTAACTCTTTCATTTCGAGGATTTTAAGTGTTTTGGAAAGCAAACCGTCGGCCATGTTTCCAAAGTGACTGCAGTCCGTCGCAGTGCTTTGCTATTCCGGACAAGTGATTGAAATCATTTGCTAGTTACGAGATCGCTCATTTCCTAAGTAGATAATGAAAAAACCGAGAATGAATCCCCATTATAGTGTTAGACACGGTAAGAGGTTTCAAATCCCACTGAACCGGTTAAGGATCAGAATCGATAAATAACTGGGAGGATGACACTCCACTGGGATATATTGTACTGTTCTAAGTAGGTGTGGGAGAGTGTGTTGTTGCTGAGGCCAGCAATGGTATTGTTACAACTGACTACAGCTGCTGTTATAGTGGAGGGTGGGTCAGCAGTGGGGAGGCAAAATCCTCTTTTAATGAGTTCTCCCGGGGAACCAAAAACATTGCGCACATAATGAAACACACAACAGTGCAAATGGTAGCAGCAGGCTCTCTATGTGGTTTTAAAACCCGTTTTTCAGAGATGGTGTCCCACTAAAAGGGGTTTTAGTAAACTTATTTGGGTGACTGAGAGAAATAAACTGAGACATATTGAACTGCTGGGGGAAATAAGAAGGATGGTAATGACTGTATACAGGTTTTGCACAGTGTTAAGTACTGAAAATGAGAAGAAAACACAGTTATCATTTGGCTAGAGGCCCCAGTGTGAATTAGTGAACTTTTACTGAACAGAACAGAAAGATTCAGAGTCCAAAAAACACTGAGAACCTCAGCATGGCCTGTGAGATTAATAGGGTGAGGGTTTGTAGACTGTGCCTTCACCAGATGGCTCAAGGCACTCTTAAAGGGCTGAAATGTCTTTGAATACAATTTCACATCATCCCTTCCAGCTCCAGGGCTGCGGGTCTGTATCAAGTAGATAAGAATCTCAAATCTTTGTATGAAGCAGAGAACAGAAAAGCAGGTGCTTTGTGCCCAAAGTTCAAATCCACACCGATATTAACTTAATGTTAAAAGCTTTCATTATAATCAAGGTGACTATCAGCTGGGTTTCTGTCTGTTTGCTCTGACTTTTCCCACCACTTATTCTTATTTGGAGCTTCTCTGCTGTTGTTTTCCTCTCCTCAGAGCCAGCCAGAGATGGAGTACTCTCTGCCCGAGCTGCAGGCTCCTCGATCCAGTGTGGCTGACAAACCCTGGCCTCAGGTCCACTCTCACACCCAGAGACCTCATGGTTAGACCATAATGCACCCATACTCTGCACATTTATGCTGTGCATGTATGCTTCTGCAATATTCTATCATTAGTTGTCTCAGCTAATAACTGATTTCTAGTTTTTTGTTTTTTTTTTTGTGTGGCAGGTGTGAGGGGACACGGAGAAAAAGGATCACCCAAAGCTGCAGCTAAAGGGAAGCACCCCCTCCAGCACACAGAGGACCCCGCAGTTGAACATGACTTCCTTGGCTGCATGTCAAGGTGAGCTGAATATAAGTTTACACTGTGGAAATTAAGAATTAAATGACTTAAGCAGAGTGTTTATCATAAATTATGTTTTATGTTGCTATGAATATTTGTATCTAAAGCAAAGCACAAGTTCTCCTTGCAGCTGCAGTTTAATGACAGCATAAAGACACTTGAAACGTATTTGATAGAGCTAATCTAAGACAGTTAACAGAAAGCTGCAATATCACTGTAGTATTTGGCAGTGGAACCTTTTTCAGATTCATCCATGCATGCGTTTAACTGCCTGACCTTGCATTGATATCGTAGCTGACAAAGACAGATGTATACGTGCTATCTCAGCTCAAGAAACTAAATATAGTGTTACACACTGATGTGACCTGTAGATAATTTACACTCAAATCAATTCAAAGTAGTATTTTCAGTAAATGATTTACAGCATGCAAAAATACCCTGTTGATTCTTTGACTCTGAACTTTAATTACATTAAAGAGAAGCTATTTAAGTCTGTGGAACATTTGCAGTGCATTTATTTATAATTTGGCTAGCTCTGCTTGATAATGACTTGATGATCACCTTCTTAGTATTTCTAGCCCACCTCATTCTCACTCCCCGTCTCTTGCCTCCCCTGCTCTCTCCCTGCTTGCTCATTCTGCAGACGTTCGGGCCTTCCGCGGTGGATTTTAGCTGCTTGTCTCTTCCTGTCTATCATGGTCATGTTGTGGCTCAGCTGCGCCAGCCTCGTTACTGCACCGGAGCAGCATATCAAGACACAGGTACACATTTGGAAAAGAAATGACTCAATATTAAATTGCAAATTCACCTGCTCTGCCTGAGTGGGCAGTGCACCTGTGTTTTCTAATCTCAGCGCTGCCTCATTAAGGAAATCTTAAAAGTAACACAGACCTGTGCAAAAAAAAAAAAAAAAAAAAAAAAAAGAACACTTCTATACTGAATCTTGCATTCATTCCAGGAAGGTAGAATAAAGATTGCTTTAATATCTGATTCTTATCAGTATTTCCCATCCACAACAGCTAGCATGCCACATTCTGGTCTTTCCTTTTAGCTGATTAAATCCTTTAGTAGCCATGTGAGGGAAGAGATTGGAAATCAAAAGGTGACTAGACTTCTTTATGTTTTTAAAGATGTTTCACATCTTATCCAAGAGGCTTCTTCCATTCTAAAACAAAAAGGGAGAAAATCCCAGGTATTTAAATCCTAATGGGGGTTGTCCCCTTTGGAGGTTGCTGTTGACCCATTAATTATTATGTTCGTCATCACATGAGCCAAAGTGTGAAAAAAAAAAGAAAGCACGGATCATTACCAGAAAAGGATGTGCTCGCCAAAGGGCTCAATTTCGCTGTAGCTCCACAACAGCGATAAGGATTAATAAATTAATCCTTAAATGTAGCCAACCTTTACATGGAGGAAGTGGAAAGTAAAGCTCTTGGCTCCTTGAAAGGGATAGCACCCAGCCACTGGTACAGATATGTGGAGGACACCTGGGTCGAAATCGAAACCCAAGAAGCAGAAGCCTTCACTGATAACATCAACTCAGCGGATAAAAACATAAAGTTTGCCGGGGAGAATGCCAAGGATAATAGGTTACCATTCCTGGACTATGCTGTCATTGAGAAAGATGGAAGCCACAACACTGACGTCACACCTTGGCTCATGTGATGATGCACATGATTAATAGTGGGCCAACAACCACCTCCAAAGGGACAACCCCCACTAGGGTTTAAACTCTCCACCTTTTGGTTTTAAGACTAAAGAAGCCGCTTGGATAAGTCCATGACCTGACTGATTGAGAACCTACACAGACATGTGAGGGTGCACTTCATCTACAGTCTGTCACATGAATCACGGTTATGCCTCGTTGCGCATCATTATTGTCATTATCTTGTTAAAACATGCTACCAGGCTGTAGCTGAATAATCACACACGTCCTGTGCGCTCTGGTGTGTGTCACTTCGCTTTGTTGCCATTTATTTCAATGAGCCACGCGATTTTTTGAAACGCCGCACACAGTAGAAATCGTCATGAGTTGTTTCAACAGATCCACGAAAAAAACATGATACAGATAAAAGTCCTGTCTCCTCTTTGCATCGCTGATGCTGTGTGGTCCCGTCAAACCTCAAACACGTGTGCATTCTCTTCCTTGCAAGAGGTCTGAAAAAGGGACTTTTATATTACAGCAGTACACAAACGCATTACTAGAACTGTCAGTTTACACACCCGTATGATATTTTTACAACTATATTGTATTGTAAGTGAACTTCTGCTCTAATCCTTTTTTTTTTTTTTATAACTCTTTGTATCTTTTTAGCTGAGTATCAACGGAGACAAAGAGTTTCTGGAAAATGCCCACAAGGTCAACCCATACCACCTGAGTCCCGTGATCGCTGTCACCGTAAAACAATCAGAGGACATCCAGGAAGCAGGGCCACTGCCAGTGAAGGTTGACCTCAACAAAACGTGCGTTTAGGTTGGACCAGCGGGAGAGCTGCTGTCTCGTTCCAGTGGGTAACTAAACTCTGTGGCCCGTCGGTGAAAAGGGGGTGAAACAAACACATCACGATGCTTACTCAGTCAGCAGAATTTTTAAAAGCATATCCTTAAGAGCATGGCACCCTCCATCTTTTAAAGAGATCTTACAGAAACATCTAGCTTGTGTCAGTCAGTTGGGTTTTTTTTCTCTGTCACCTACACCTGTCATGCATTTCGTTACCTTGTACAATCCAGGTTTCTTCACGTGAGATTGTCCCTAAATGCTTAGCCTGCTCGTTGCTTATTGACGAGCCCTGGCTCTTGTCTCAGATCCACACGCGAGACAAGCAGAGGGGACGGACTACAGCTGAGAGCTTTCAAATCATTCGTCATGTCAAGTGTGGACAAGAAGACAAACACAGAGATTCAATTTTCCCCGTTGTCATAGAGTTTGGATTAATTAATGGCTCGCTCATAGCAAAGGGATAAAACATTCAGAGAGGAGAGGAAGATGAATGAAAGGTGAGCAAAACACTCTGAGAGCAATTTCTCACAGTTTATGATCTGTTTGCTTAACCGGCACCGTGAGCTGTGCAGAAATGGCCTCCAAATTGAGATTCGTGTCTTCTCTCTTGACTGTATAAAACAGTTCTCAGGTGAGTGACCCTCACCGAGTTCAGAGATACAAAAATAACACATTGGTCTCTTTTGTCAGCTCATTCCTGTGTCTTTTTTTTTTTTTTTGGATGTTTCGTCTTTTTAAGCGACTGGAATTGAATCTGAAACTGGAACAACAACAACAAAAAAAAAAAAATCAAGCCTTAATTTATTTTCTCCTCTTTACGTTCAGAGTCATCAACACGAGTTACCTGTTAGTGTTTTTGAAGTACCATGTACAGTTAAGTCATCATACACATGTAATTACTCTGTATGTAAAATATTGTAACATCAGGTAGAGAGACATAAAGATGGAAGATTCCACCTATTGCTATATTATTAATAATACTATTATGATGATGATGATGATGATAATTATGATATTATTGCTCTTATATCACTTAAAGAGATCTTAGCTGTTATATGTGCCATGTGCTTTCTAATAGCTGACTATTTTGTATGTCCTAGGAGCACATATCGAAGGGTAACCTCTGTAACAATGTGTAATGCAAAGCTTTTAACATAGACCTTTGTTATTGAACACAGCTGCACAGTCTTAGAGAACATTTACATTTTCCTCTCAGTGCTTTTGATGTCCTGTACTGCTCTCTTTTAATCCAGGCTATGTAGACAATAAACCGTGCATGCAAGTGATTCTTTGATAGTTTATCTTAACTGTTCGCCACTACGGCACAACTCTACTGTAGACTTGTGATTTTTTTGTGTTCATATTTACTGTAAACATTGAATTGAATGTGTAATGACGAATGACAATATTCTCATGATATACAGGAAGGACTCTTAATTTAAAAAAACAAATAAATAGCCATTCAATCGATTTCTTTGCTGGAGGTATGCCACAAAGAACACGATAAATCAATTTCAAACTGTATTGTTTCCTTTTTACTGGTCTGTTTATTTTCAATGAAATGAGACGACATGATGAAATAAAGTGTTTTCATTGTAAATAAGAAAGATATGCAAGCGTGACTTTTTTCAATTAGGAAGAAAACTGTTTAATAAATAGATTATTCACTGCAGACAAAGCAGGCATTCGTGCGTGTTTGTGTAAGCACGCGTGCGAAGCTTGTTAGCTTCAAAAATAAAAAGGAAGCAAAAAGAGTAAATACAGAGAAATAATATCTAGCGTAGCAGCGGAACGGAGACCAGAAGATTAATGGTAAATGGGTTGGTACTTATATAGCACTAACTGAGCACTCAAAGCACATCCATAAAGTGCTTTATTCTAAGCCTTTAAGCATTTTCTAACTGTCACACCACACTCACACTCCATTGGATGCACTGAGGACGATTAGCGGTTCAGTGTCTTGGCTGAGGAAGCATGAGGACCGGAGGAGGCAGGGATCGAACCACCAACGGGCCAACTGGTAGAGAACCTGTTCTAACTCCTGAGCCAGGTACACTAAAATACTCAATCACAGTACAAAAAAATTTGTCCAGTATATGAACACCCAAACAAAGTGAACATCGCTCCCATGTGGCACTGCTGAACATATCCTTACAAAAACCGGCCATGCCAAAACTGCTGCCACAAAGTTAACAGCACAATTTGGTTACATTTTATAATAAGAATTTTTAATAAGCTGTAATCTGATACTCAAGTGAACTCTAGTAAATAATTATTTTACAGTTATGAAACAGGAAAATTAATTGACTAATAATTATGTTACTTTGTCATTAGTCTGCGTAACATGAAATAATTATTCCTGAAATAAATATTGTTTTAATTGAGTGCATTGTGTCACAGCTGATAAGAGTCGGTTCTTTTTTATATGAACAATTATTGCTTTTTTATGTTATAGCAGTTTTGTAATAAAGTTTTTTTTTATTTGTTTTTTTTACTCATTGGTAAGCCCATTATGGTCATTATAGTTAAACTGTGGGTACTGTTAAGCAGTGTTGTTCAGTGTGCAAGGTTAATGTTGTGAACAGACATATTTTAACCAGGACCAAACAGCTAGTAAAAGTAAACAGTAAGTAAAACAGGACATAAATTGGGTTTTTTTTTATTAACCATTTTACTAGCCAGTATTTATTAACCCTCTGCAACATTTTATGAACATCTGTTGCAGCTTTATAAAAGCCACCCAGATAATGTTTCATTCATAATTTTGAAACCAACTATTTAAAAAATGTAGACATTATTATTGATATTTTCCTTGCTTGCTGGCAGTTAAATAACCTTTAATAGTTAGACCACCTGTCAATCTACTTTTTATTAACAATAATTATTATAAGGTACCCACTGTTGGGTATTGTAGCAAAAAGATAACCCTATCTTTGCAGCAGCCACAGGCATACAGTATGTGGACATCCACAAAGTTTTCTACATTGAGTTTATTTTCAAAAACTATGGAGCTAGAAAAAAAATAAAGTTTCCTCAAATAATAAAAAAAAAAATCTCTGTTTTCATTTTGTAATAAATATTTAGGTCCACTTGGTGGCAGCAAAGGCTTGGTGGGAAGGTTATTGGATGATTTTATTCTATTTTTAAAACCCTGAATCCTGCTCAGGCTGTAAACACGAGAGGGATTTTTTGTAACTGTTATGCACCAGGGAAAATAGTTTTTAATCCATTCCTGTCACATTAGACATGCTTTCTTTACTTGTGCCTTAGAGAATATTCCTGTACCCGAACACCGCTCCATAACATAGCTGTGCCATGACAAGAGGACTCACACAAGTAGCTGAGGTTTTCAAAAATAATGACAAAACATGGGTGACATTAAGTTCACAAATAATTTAATAAGAACGCTTGTTTGTAATATGAAGAAAGGGTCACAGCATGCAGTGACTGGAAGAAGCCACTGCTGGGGGGAAGAAAGGATGCAGATACCTGATTCACCTGCAGAAGACAAACACATTGCAATGAAGTTCTTAAGCTCAGTTAGGAAGAGAAGAGAAGAGCAGAGAAGAGAAGAGAAGAGAAGAGAAGAGAAGAGAAGAATTTCTGTGACTCCTCTGTCACAGCATCAAAAATAGACAAGATACAATGAATTCATAATCAAACACCACAAAACAAGGGCAACACAACAGAGCTTCCAGTGCATGTGTCCAATTAGCATAACATGCTGGATGGCTGTGTGAAAGACAGACAGACGGAAGGAAATATCAAAACATGCCTCAGCTGTGACACATAATCAAAGGAAAGAAGCTTCTCTACAAGAGGGTGTTATATTACACCACCCCATGATGTTTTGGCAGGATACAGTTTGAAGTGGGTGATGGTGCTGCTGTCACTGGTCACCATGCATGGTGTGTGTCTGTGAAGGCAGCACTCTCGATTAACACTGCCACGTGTGTGTGTGTGTGTGTGTCAACAAGTGATGACAGGTAAAACAGGCCTTCAAGTGAAAGGAATTAGAGTAAGTTGTGTTTTATGCAAATATGAAGAAAAAGGCCGTGGCTGACGGATTGGCCCTTACAAGCGATTTGAAGAAGGAATATGTTAAAACTTTTCTTTTGTTTTGTCGTATAAGGTCAACTCCTCAAACTGCTGCGTGGGCAGAAGGTGCAAATCTGTGTCTTTAACTTCATACTCACCCACCCAGGAGACGGATTAAAGCTCCGATTTGTCTGCCATACATTCAGACACTTTAGGTAAAGAGAGAAAAATTGCCTGCTGTAGCACCACTTCAGTAACTTGACCAAGCTGGCCTTCGCTCTGTGTGTGGTGAATGATTTGGCAGCAATGGGATCTCACTGATAACAAACTGGAGAGAGTGGGAGAGAGAGGTTTCTTGCTTGTCTATCAGGTCTGGTTAAAAATACTTTTTTTTTTTTTTTTTGTCCGTCGACTGTAGCGGAGGGGGTAAAAAATATATAAAAAAATAAAAAATAAAGGAACGGATTGTTCTTTTCACACAGACACGTTGACTCATTTAATGCAAATAGGCACTGCTGCCTCACTCTTTCAGTCTGCCACAATCAGTCCTTCTGTGTTGACGCAGGGAAAGATAAACTGAGATTTTATGGTCCTTGCAGCCTCAGGCTCGGACACCACACGTCACACAAGCTGACATTTATGACCTGATGAGAGCTCTGTCTGTACTTTGAACACAGCGTGTGGATGACCATTTAGTAATTCTGGGTCTCAGTGCTGCTTTCCTGCACCCCAGGGACCGGGAGGAATTATCTGTTTAGTTTTGCCTGCAAATGAGGCACTGGCTCCAAGCAAGTGGATTTCATATATCAATACTGAGGTCATGCCTGTTTAAGAAAAAAAAAAAAAACAACACTTCACTGGAGTGAATTTATTCTCTCTATATGATGATCTAAATGCTGCTTCAAAGCTGTCTCTTTGCTCCCATGGATGATTCTTGTGGCGTAATAAAAAATCATTCGATAAAATGTAAATTTAATTTGTTATTTTTGTCTATAAATCCTCCACTTGTGGTTAAAAAAAAAACCCTCGACTCCACAACGCAACAAAGAGAACATTTGTAAATCCAAAGCTCCAAATTATTCTCTATTTCCTCTCCTCTTTTCCTCCTTCTCTGATCATCCTCAACACCAAATAATTGTCATTAGTGTGTCATTCAGCCTTGGGGTGCATCTAAGACCCCGACGTTTCAGGTGTCGCGCAGCTAAACGCCCTTAGGGGGCGCTATGGAACCAGGTTTGAGCGCTGGTGGCCCCATTATTACAATTTAATGGTTTATGTGAGTGAAGAGGCAATGTTCCTCTCTCGCTCTCCCTCCCAGCAGAAAGCTGTGTGCTGCTCTTATCTGGCCAGACCTGCTGCAGGAACCAACCTGCAGTGCATTAAACAAGCCACCACCACTGACACACACACACACACACACACACACACAACAGACACACACACACGCATAAACAGGGGGATACACACAGAGCCGCATGCGTGTGTGACTGTGAAAATGAACAGAATAATGAGAGAGGAGCGACAGCCAGAGACAGTTAAGGGAAGGAGAAGGAGAGTTCATCAGGGGGATTGATTGGATAGTCTATTGTAGTGTATATTTGTGAATAATTTATCTCAAATATTACACTCAGAGAAAATGATGAAAATGTAATGTATTCTTGCGCTTGCAAGGAAGTGACCTGGAGATGAGAAGTTAAATAAAGCTCCGCTAATAGCAGGAGTAATGGTTTTAATGGGTATGTGTAAATTGGCTTTTAAAATATTAATATTATAGATGGCACAGTTTAAACTTACACTTTAAGTAGGTAGATTTATTTTCCACCCATAGAAAGGGCTTCTACTTTTTCACCCACACAATATTTTGACTACTTGGGGTGGACATATTTTGAAATTAAAGTCTTGAGTGAAGATCTGATGTGTGTGTGTGTGTGTGTGTGCGTTTAAGAGGTAGCTGGGCATGAAACCTGTCAACTTTGCAGCCGTCTGAATCATGCCAACTGTGTGTGACAAGTGTCAAAATGAATGTGATTCTGTGTCAGATAAGCTTTGACATGGTGGAAAGTTTTGTGTTTTGGGGAGGGGGTGAAAAAAGCTCGCACTCTCTCCATCTCTCTCTGTGTCAGACGCTTTCTTTTCTTTTCTTTTTTTTTCTGTTACCCCCCTGCTCACATCCACATCCACACACCCTCAGAGAGACAGAGGGAAGCATCAAGACATCCACCACAGCGGACTTGGTTGGAGCACTAACTTTATTTCACCACGACATCTGTCATAAACCTCGGCTGCGCCTAAAACAAAGATTCAATCAAAGCTTTAACAGCATGTCAAATCAAAATTCCGAGCACATCCCCCCCCCTTCTCTCTTGCTCTCTTCCGTGCTCTGTCTCTCGGTCTTTTACAGCCGGACCAGCCATGCACGTACACATGGGGAGACAGACATGTACATACAGCACGGATGCTACCCGGACTATTAAACTCCAAGCTGCCCGACACGCCACTCTCTCCAAACTAAGCGCGCAGGCATGAGCAGCCGGTTTCAAGCTGCCCTCTCTGTGAATTGATTCCACTATGAGCCTACACGAATCTCTGCTCCCAGCGGCGGGGGTAAGCGGTAGCTAACGTTAAACCCTGCCAGAGTCAAAACCTCGCTTGATCCTAAAATATAAAAAACGTGGATTTTGACACATTTTCGTGACACTTTTTATTTCACAAAAACACAAAAACAACTCATTTCCAAGTGAGCCGCCAGGATCTCCAAGTGTGCGCCACCCCCGCGCCGCGAAATGGAACGTTCCACAATTTATTCCAGGGAAAGACTGACAGTTTTTTGGGTCATGAAGCAGCTGTTCAAGTCAGCGTCCTGTCCCCCCTCCGCTGGAATAAGAAATTAGTCCATTTTAAAGTAAATAACTAAAGCCTCTGGCCGATAAGGAGGAATTATAGAATGGTGTGCAGGCTCAATTTAACGCAGAGAGAGTCCCCCCAAAACAGTTGAATCCAATAAATATGACCCCTCCCCTGCTCCATCAAATTATTTAACACATTGGTGCTAGAGTTACACCAAGTTATTATCAACACAAGGGATGGATGGAAGCCTGTACCATAAGCAACTTATTGACGAATTACATTTGCAAGGCAGTTCTGCGGTGGCTGGGATTATAATAAAAGCCAATTTGAGGTAGAGGAAATGATGTGATGTAAATAAGAACATGAAATTAATCTTTAGTGCTTGAATGAAATTTTAGGCCCCTGAAGGTCAAATTATATCATGTAGAATGCAATTTTGATTAGTTTTGATTCCTAATTGTAAAAACTGATTGCCGGTTTCACTGATGTTAATGCTGTCTTAACGAGCTCCATTTGCGTCAATTATCACTCCACTTAAGAGTTTGACAATAACATAATGTATGGGAGGGATGCATTATAACAAGCGTGCTCTTTGTACTTTACCTGAATATAGCCTTCTTAAGTTATTTTTGCTCCACTCTGACGTATTATATCTCTTTGCACAGAATTAAAACATTTGCTGAACACAAGGCCTGTTTGCCACCTTTAAGTCACTTATCATTTTGACCTTTCAGAGCAGGTGCGATGTAAGACTTACTGTGTAATTAATTCTTCTCCCTTTAAACAAATGCCATCTAACACCTTGATTCCATTAGTTGAACATATTCCAGGTTTTAAAGAGCTGTGCTGAGAGGCACTTGGTTAAGTAACATCCCAAGTATTGTGCCAACATAATTAAGTTTGATGAACCACATGCTGTATCAGATTAGCTATTTGTAGTTTCATGTCATTTTGGTATGGAAGGAAGTATATTACATGTAGCTCATTATCAGTACAGTGGAGCTAATTCTGAATGCTGCTGTCAAGTTTGCTATGAAACTTGTGCTGCACTGAAATGTCATTTAAGAATAATTGAGTTAATAAAGACAGGCTGTGAGTCACTGAGCTCCTGCTTCGTGCATCAAATGAAGTATCATTTGGTCATTATTTGTAATCCTGTTATGTCACCAAATGTAATTAATTTTGCAGAAAACTTTATTTTCATCAGGCTAAACTCCCCTCTGTACCCATTGCTTCTAAATTAATGACTACACTGTGAAATTTGTTGAAGCACTGACAACACATGAGTCTGTACACTGTTGCAGGCCATGCATGACATGCAGCATTGTGCAGATGTCTCGAGCCACCCATCATTTCTTTATATTTTGCTTCCAAGTAGCCAAACTTTCTGATACACTTTTAAAGTTAAAGAAGGTCTTTCAGTTTTTCTTTGGACATTGGTTGCTTTTTCACTCATTTTCAACCTTTGCATCTGAACATTTTCAGAGAAATGTTTGTTTGTTTAAGCCACTTAACACTGACCTGTGAATCACTCCAAAATAAAAACGGTACCTAACTCAAAGGATGAACCAGTGCTCTATCTACACATAAGAGAAAACCTGCAGACACGCTCGCTCCCTTTATTTTCGCTCCTCTTACAGGAGTACAGATATTTGTGTAAAAATGTAGTAAAAGTAAAAAGTTGTCAGAAAAAAAAAATACTCAAGTAAAGTACAGATATCTGAAGATTTTACATAAGTACAGTAATGAAGTATTTGTACTTTGTTACTTCCCAGCTCTGAACACTATTAATGAGCAGCATAGTGGTGGATTGCCTAGCACTGTTGCCTCACAGCAAGAAGGTCCTGGTTCGGGTTCTCTCTGAGTGCTCCAGCTTCCTCCCACAGTCTAAAGACATGCAGTTAGTGGGGTTAGGTTAATTGGTGATTATAAATCACGCACAGATACGAATGCAAGCGCAAAAATGGTTGTCTGTCTCTGTGTGTTAGCCCTGTGACAGGGTGGTGACCTGTCATGGGTGTACCCTGCCTCTCACCCTATGGCAGCTGGGATAGGCTCCAGCCCATCGTGCAACCCTGAAGTGGATAAGTGGGAGAAAATGGGTGGATGGACATTAATGCTGCAGTCTTTATGTAATAAATGAACAGTTGTGTCCATGTAAGACTTTGTAAATCTTGATGATCACATTTTCTTTATCTGTTTTGTGGTAAATATAAAACCCCCAAATCAAACTAAACCGCTGACCATGAACAAAAGTTCTCGGCTGCAAGCTCTCATGTTGTTTATCTGCACCAAGGCTTAAAGTAAAGTCTTGCATATAATGTAACACAGGTTTAATTGCCTAAAGGCAAATATAAAGAAGTCTACCTGCTCTTGGAGAGACGTTATGTAAGCTCTTCTATAAGGACCAAACCATTTTGATCTGTTTCTTTTATCCACTCATCCATTTCATCTTCTCTCCTTGTCCACCTGATCCATTTTTCTCTCTATCGCTACACTTCTCCCTCCCTCCGCTCAGTTTCCATCTGTTGGCCTACCTCCATCTCTTCTTCCACCCTCCCCACCTCCCTTCTCCTGTCTGCCCAGAGTCACCAGTCATCCACCAGCATGCGTTCCTCCTCTGGTCATAATTGAGATCATATGTTGAAGCCAGCGCTGAAACCCAACACGGGACGTCTACATCAAATAAAACCTGCTGTCAGCAGCAGGACCTGGCTCTGCCAAGCAGAGTGAAACTGTATCTGTGTCGGCCTCACCAACACACCATAAAATGGGAGCCCAAAAGACCAACAGACATATAGACAGACAGACCACACCTCCCTGGGAGACATTCCTTTCTCCCTCCATCAAAACTACAGTTTCTGTAATATTGGTTGGAGTGTTCTCAAATGTCAGAGGTGAGGTTTGCAGCCCTTTTCACCTGCAAAAGCTTGTAAGTGTCAATCACTCCCAAAAGAGTGAGATGCACACGGATCTGGATGGCATGCAATTTGTGGAAACGCAGTATGTCTACTACTGTCTCCGCAGTTTGGTCATCCTTTTGGCATTCTCATTTGTCATCTGATTGCATTACCTTCCTTGCCTGTGCTGCACAAAGAGCTGCTTATCCTAGTGTGCTTAGCTGAAATTTGCTCATCTTTTTTTCAAGTCGGTGCCAAAGCATGAGCGTAGTCGGACCACTTAGGTATTTTAATATCACCTTGATTTGCTCATGACGATTGATTTTTAACTTTATGGACACTGATTTTTTTTTTTTTTTTTTTTTTTTAAGGCAGGGCAGACTTTAAGTGTAACCTATCTATCCTCCCAAGTGAGCATTCACAATTATAGAATATACATTTAAAATCTCACAACAGGAGCAGCAGCTCAATTGCAGGCCAGGGGTATTGTTCTTGCCATATTTGGGATGGCATTTAGTTAAATTCCAGTTGAGGTTGAACATGTTTGTGTCTGTGTAAATTTGTTTCAGTATCACTTCCACCAAATCTGAGTACTCGATCCTTACTTTCAGATTAAACTAGCTCCAAAGACACTACTTTTGCTCAACTGGCTGTACAATTGTCTGTGATGGATGTCTTCTCAGTAGCTGAGGATTATAGAGGTCTTTTTTCCTTTGTGGTGTTACATGCATGCAGCCTGTGGCCTACCACCCACTGCATAAGGCGGTGGCAGCAGCATTTCCATTTCTCAGCAGATACGACTGAGATTGAATTGCCCTTCTAGTCCCCATGTCTGAGCAGTGGCGATAGCGATCCAGAGTAAGAGCTGGAAGACGGATGGAGCATTGGCAATGATGGTACTGCTGCTGGTGTCCTGTTGTTCGTCAAGTAGTTGAGAGATCAGATGCTATCGGGGCAGGAGGTGTCTGCTCTGCTGTGCTCTGCTCTGCAGCCTGAGCGCTGCACACAGCAGCCAGTTTATGTAAAGGATAAACAGTGACCCTGGGGTTGTAATCCACTAGAAGGCTGAGCAGGAGCTGTGTGGATTATTGGAGACTAACTGCAGCCTCTCCACTTGTTTTACACCTCAAGAGGATCCTAATTGAGCTAAATCTCATTATTTATGGCTGGCTATGGAGACAGTAATCAGAGTGGCTGGTGTGTCTTTAAACAGATCAGTCAGAAGCTGGATCTGTGTGCCCAGCACACATACATACAGGTTCAGTTTCCAGGTTGCTCTCAGGGGAAGACTTGGAAGTGGGAGGGGAAATGTTCTGCGGTCATTAGAGGCTCCAGTGCACTCATCATCACTTTGCTGAACACGTTTGAAAGTGAGTGAGACACTGAGAGATAATACGATGGTGCTTTTGCTGCAGGCAAAGTATACATGGGGAAAAAAATGAGCATCACTGTCACTTGTAAATGACAAATTTAATATTTTCATAAAACAACATTTAACAAGATATTTTCCGCCTTTATGTCTTCTGATTTAATGAATCCAACTGATGTAGATCCAGAATATTCATTGCAAGCAGCTACCTAGACCAGCAATTTCCCGTATTATTAAAAGGCAGGGATCGTTGATTTGAAGATATGAAGATATGAAGTTTCATTGCTGGCTGATATGAGAATTATGAATGGTGACAGAGGGCAAGAGCTGACCCCGTGTGCAGCCACAGTACTGAGGGCTCTGCAGCTCCACGGATAGACAATAGGGAAGAGAACCTCCAAGAGCAGTTCACAGAAATGTCATGCTTCTTGGACTGCTAATAAAAAAAGAACAGGACTCACGATAAAAGCTGCATTAGAGGAGCGAAAGAAAGAGAAATTAAGCAAGCAAGAAAGAAAAAGGAGGAGGAAGAGGAGAGGCGAGTATGTTAATATATCTCAGACAAAAGAAGAAAGATATCAGATGAAATGACGATGCAGAGATTTTGCAAAGATTTTGAGATGGCTGGAGTGGGGTGGTGTGGAGCTGAGTGAAAGAGAGGGAAAAATTAAGGAGAGAGGGATTTTGGGAGTTTAGAAACCCCTCAGCCATATGAATTTCTTTGTCTGCAATATACATGCAAATGGTGCCATGCATGAGTGATATGAAAGCAATGAGCAGAGCTAGTTTTTCAGCTGCATTAGCCTGAATGATGCCAGGTTCCTGCGCACCTCACACACACAGAGCACAAAGGGCTGCAGATGACACCGGACATTTAAGTCTTTAATTCAGCAATTTTCCTCCATCAGTCTTCTCCCGAGGCACAAAAATAAAACTCCCAACAATCTTCGATCTTCGCAAACCCCAATTTGTATTCATGACTGCTGAAGCTGAAGTCATGGCTTGTGTTTCAAGAGTTATATAACATTTAATTAGAATTTTTTTTTTTTTAAAAGTATTTTTCTTTAAATGACAGTTTGGGAAGAGCGATAGAAAAGCAGAAGGACAGACATATCCCTGTAGGAAGAAGAATCTGGCTTTGATTTTGGCACATGCACACCACATACAGTTACAAAGGAACTGGAGCATAGAAAACCCAGGAAGACATAAAGCTCCAAGGAAGGAGTTCTGTTTTTGGCTGCTGGATGAAGGGAGTCCTGTCTGGAGCTGAATTTATTGGTACATGTGGATTCTTGAGAGGATATTGTTCTGTCGATTTTACATGAAAGAACTTGATAGCCAGCAACAGTTCTGCATACAATATGTGGGTGGGTTTGCACTTAAGTCTGTCAGAGGACCAGATTTCATATTATTAATTTGAGACAGGAAAGTGTTTGAGGGTTGAGACTTGGTTCCCGGCCTGGGCGAAGGCACTTTCTTATATATGTCCTCACAGTTGAAAGCATGTATGTGTACTTTGGCACCTGTAATGATCCACTTTGTTTTTAGTGATAATTATTTAGCAACACGTTTAAATTGATGGTGAGCATATCAGCATACTCACTGCAGTATTTAGCTCAAATTGCGCTGCTTTTTTTCTTCTGATGAGAAGAAACAAGCATTTCATAAGTTTGCTTGGCTTTCCAAATTTTGCCATAAGTGGGGGTCCATGTGCCCTTGAATGAATCCATCCAGCCGCTAAGCTAAAAAGGCATCATCTGAGGATGTTTCCTCCAAGTAAAGACAAGTATAAGAACAACTGCTTGAATGGGGTGTGTACTCATCCGCGGGGGAGTGTGTCAGCCTCAGTCTTACGGTGAACTCACTAGGTAAGGTTTCCCTGTGATTGGTCCGTTTTCTCACTCCCCTTGCTCTCACGTTACCCTTAATGCAGGATTTATGGCAAAGCATTTCTGCATGATTGTGTAGGTATTCGCCTATGCAGAGTGAGGTGTTACCTACGCGTATGTGCTTGTGTGCAGTCCTCCAAAAAACCAACAGCACTTAGCTCGACATGGATGATGCTGTGCTGAGGTTGGTTGAAAAGTGGGCTGAAACAGGAAAAAGAGCAACAGCGGAGAAAGAAGTGTGAAAAAAAAAAAATCAAAGATCCCAAAAACCAACACGAAAAACACAGACAGTGGCTACATTGGACACATTCATTTTCACTTCACCTCTTTGTGTAACCAATAACCACCAACAGCCCAAGCACGAGTAGCCCACGGGCTTGTTTGTGACACTGCCCCCTAATGACAGTGTGCAGGCTCTGCAAAGTAATGAAAACTGGTTTCTGCCAAATTTTCAAAACATCACTCTCCACTCACATATTTTTTTTAAGAAAGTGATTTTTACAGAAGCGGCTATCATCGAAGACCCGCGTCAGGATGCGTATAGTGATCACATTACATACGTACCAGCTGGAGATCAACTCATCAGCGTCCAGGTCCACCTTTTCAAAGAGGCCAGGTCTCTGTTTGGTTTAATTTTCTTGAAGTGGACAAATTTGCAGTGAGGCAAATCTGGCGAATTTCTAGGGAGCGATCCAAAGTTAGCAGGAAGCTGTCTGGAGATGCCTGCGAAGATGACCCTGAATGTGAGAATGGCTGCATTTAAATTAGTCAAGGCTTTGGATGTTTATGGGCTTGTTCGCAAAACTTTTTGATTGCGCCTCAAAATGTTCAAACAATTAGCAAAAGCTAAATAAATGGTGGTAATAAATTAAACAAAAGTGCCGCTTTTCACAAACACAAAGAAATTAATTGGAATTATGGAAAAGGGGCAACACAAATGCCCACCATTTACTGCTATGGCAATCTGTGTGTAACACGACATGGTATAGTGTGTGAAAGGTGTTGGCGTTACACCTGGGAGTGTGTGTGTGTGAGTGTGGCTTCATAAAGATACAGGAGTGTTAGAACGGGAGTTTAAGAGGGGGGGGGAGCCAGTTTAAGTGTTTGTGCATGAGTGGGAGCTGTAAACGCATTAATATATGTTGCACTGTGTGTTTTAAGACTGAACAATGTACAGGTGTGTGTGTGTGTGTGTTCTGTATGTGTGCTTTGTCTCTGCAGGATGCATGGGCACTTCTGCTGATTTTATCATTTTGACTGAACATCTTAGTAACATGCATTTTTTATTGAGCACATTTGTACACGAAGCAGTGTATCCGGCTGTAGAGAGATTTATTATTTCTGCTGTTTGTGTGGACATGCATATACGTGTCTGTGTGCACGCAGGTTGTTGTGTGAAGAACTGGCAGAAGCCTCCTCACTCCTCTTCTCTCCTGCAGTAATCAGTAAAAGTGGAGCCCTGGCCTTCTCTACCTCTCCCTGCCTGTGGTTTGTTCACATACCGTCTCAGCAGAGTGGGTAGGAATGTGTGTGCATGTGTGTGTGTGTGAGGGGGTGTAAGGGTAAGCATTTCTGTGTGTTTTTGTGTCTTTGTGTGTGTATGTGTGTGTGTGAGTGTGCACCTAAACTTCCAGACTGTGTACATCTCTCTCTCCCTCTCTCTCTCTCTGTGCTCACATCTGTGTATTTGTGTGTGTGTGTGTGCGCCAGGAGAGAGATTTGGTGTTTGTGTGTAAGAACAAGGGGTGGGGGTTGAAGAGGCCCTGTAAGGGAGAGGACAGAAAACCTGATGGTAGTTAGTTGGCCTTTTCCCTGCAGTAAACAGTAGGATATACATTGATTCAAACCGGTCTTTTGTGAAGTGTTTGCGCCTCATATAAACACAATAAACATTTTTTTTAAAAACTGTACTGACGCTTGTTTTGGACTTTAATTGTGCGGAGGATAATACCACATCTTGTAAAATGGTGAAAAATTTAATGCAAATGTGAATTTTCCGTCGGGGTGCGGGCTTCACGTGCAATCTGTTGTCTCAGATGAAATGCTGTCTGTTATATTTGTATTAAATAGGAAGCAAAACAGACACGCAAGCCTGTGAGTACTGCTGTTTTGCAGTCACATGCAGCCAGAAGAGGACGGAGGAAGGCATTAAAACACCATTGTTTATGCCTTTTCCCAGACAGTAAGCGGACTTGGCCTCTCAACTATTTCCCAGAAACTGCTACACACGCTTGCAGTAACACACACTCATGCCGATGCACACATGAATTTCCCTCTGAGTCTGTAATACCGCACACGTGATGGACAGGCAGACAAAACTGCCTCTCTCTTTTTGTCACACGGACACACAACGCGCACACGCCTACTATCGAGTTCAGTAATGAACTGCCGCTCTCAAATGAGGCACAACGCAAGGTTTATATTACACCGGCTTGGCATGATCCCTCAGCTGATATAATCACAACGTGATGAGAGGTTGTGATGACACATGAACAGAGAACATTTGGTGCCTCTCCAAAATATGACACTGTTACAATAACCCACATAACATGCCGCTACGATGACTTTGCAATCATGGCATTATCATATTCAAAATGTTTCAGTAACATCTTTTCCATTTTATTCCATTATATCTTATTTTGCAACCTAATTAACAACAGGAGAGGCAGTCTGGTCTGTAGTCTATGATGTTATCTAGAAACACTTTCTGAAGCTGCTCCATCACCTGCTACTTGGCCAACTGTGACTGGAAGCCAGGGTGATTTTCCAGAGATGTAACTGGTTTATGTCATCCAAGACTGATGAACTGTGGTGAGATCAGCAAATTTGGGTGTAAATGCTCAAACAAACAGATTCTATCCTTTTTAACTCTGTAAAAGCTGATGGGTCATTTATATTAGATAGATAGATAGATAGATAGATAGATAGATAGATAGATAGATAGATAGATAGATAGATAGATAGATA